>VNJV01011618.1:0-19116 GCA_008042635.1 Drosophila nikananu
AGCCTACAATTCAACGGAACCAAATACGGTTCTCAATTATTTTGCCCTGTATCCACTCGAAAACTTTTATACTTTTTTTTTGAGTTCCTGAGTTCCTTGTGGGGATTTCGAGGAGGGCAGAGCGGGTTGCCTGGGTCCTGGATTGAACTGAAGCCCCGGCCATGTCCATGGGCCATTCAGTGTGCAGTCGTCCACACTTTTATTGCTTTAATTGCGCACCGAAGCGCAAGAAGAATCGACGCACATCGCTCTCCTCTCGCATCCAGGACACGGACCCTCACACACATGTTGCTAATGAAGTTTTCTAACAACATTTCCACTCATGTCAGATCATAATCTGTTAATCTGCGAGCCCCGGCCGTCCCCTTTCAGACCGTCCATGGACTAAAATGCTGAAATGACATAAAAATAGGCAGGCAGACATGTCAGGACCGACGACAACTGTGCCACCGAACACATCAATCCGATGGAAGCTCCCTTGGAAACCTTTTCAGCCGACAAGGAGGCAAGGACACGACGAGCTAATGAAAATGGATTTTTAGTTTGTCATCGAGGGGCAGGGGGAGTCGCCCAGAGTCGTTCTCTTTACTAGGTCTAGTTGAAGTTTTACATAGTTTTGGTGCCAAGTTCAAAAGTGTCTACAGATTGTAAAAGGATTCATATATACAAAAGCATTCTGCTTGATGAATTTAAACTCTAATTATTTCTCTGAAACACTTTTAAAACATTTGCGTTTAATATAACGAGCTCCCATAACTCAATTGAAAGCATTACCGCTTAGAAATTTCATCGATTGCTTAAATTGCTAACGGAACGCAGCGCATTAATTATATCCTTTGGTAAACATAAACACAAATAAAGGCGGACAAATACTCCGAACTCACACTCTGCCCCGCCCGTTTGCAATTTGAGCAACATGTCAAAGCAAACAAACAGCAGCGTCACTGTCAACGGGAAAACTAGCAGACCAGGGGTGGCACCAGGGCCAGGGAAATTCGCCATAAGGTGGTTGGGGGGTAGCAATTGTATTTATTATGCTTACGCCTCGATTGTGCTGAAAAATCAACAAGCCCATCGATGGCGTCTAAGCACCGAATGGGTGTGTATTTTAATTAAACCTGTTTTTCGAAGGCATTTATCAGATGCAGACAGGACGTGTACCTGAACGCACCCACCATCGGGTCCCTACCCCACTATCAGGTGTTAAAAAAGCAAACTAGACAAAGGAAAAGGGGGGAAGTAGGTGCACACCAACAAATTGCGCTCAATTTGACAGAGAATTCATAAACTCTATACTTGAAAGCTGAGGCCTAAACAATTTTCTGATCAGGGGACCAAATTTAAATACATATATCATAACGAAGCCAAAAGTGCTGTAATTCTTTTCGGAAAACCTATTTTGTCCTAATTTTAATTAGGGCAATAGATCCGCATACTGCATTTAAAATTAGAGAGTGTAACTTAAATATATATCATACAGTATATATGTAGAACAAAGCCCATTTTTCCCTGTGCATTCTACCCGGCAAACCATCCAAGCTAGAAGCTAACATGTTTTACTGTTAATGGACTTTCGATATTTGCAGGAAGTTATGGCAGGCTTGATTTATGTCCATGGCTTTTACCTTTGACTGCCATCGCTTGGCGTCTACCGACCGCCGGCCAGGTAAAGTCGTTTAATTATTGAACAAGAAGGGGCAACAACATGTTTGTCTGGCAATCAAATTTAAAATAGTCTGGAATAAAAAATGTAAGCTGATTTTCATTGGCATTCTGCCATTGCTATTACTTACTTACTTACATCACATAAAACTCGAGTTTACCGCTCGGCACATAAACTTTTGCGAATTGCAGGAAGCTCGGAAGGGGACCACCAATGCCAACGAAATCAAAGTAAGCACCTAAGCAGCTTATGCAAAAGACAATCGAATCCTTATGCGTATTTTATTCCCATTTTACAGCTTCAATAGGCAAAAAGAGTTAAACAAAATTTGCGTCTGGCGTTTATTGAGTGGAACGGAACCCACCACCTCTCCCCTATTCGGCTCGGTGCTGGATAAAAAAAGGAAAAATGTAACCCGCCAGGCGGCAGTCTGCCAGTAAAAGCAAAAGTTTAAATTACTTTCTACTAAAACTTTGATCCGAGACGAAAAAAAAGATAGGCTGCAAGGGGAGATTAATGCTTAAAGCGCTGAAAGGGTAAACCATTAAATAACTAATGCATGGCAAGCTATCGTACATGGCTTTAAATATTCTCTTTTCGCATCCTTTGATTTAGTCAGATTTAAATTTGGCTTGAAATTAGTTGGCGGGAATTTGATTTAACCATTAAAGACAGGCCATGTATAACATAGACTCCCGTTAAAATACATCTCAAAAATTACTTTGTCCTTTATACACATATATTGCTGCATGTATCATTTGTATCATTGCGTTTAAAATTCTATGTAATCCATAATGTAATCTAATTATTTCATCTTAATTGTCGCTTTAACTGTAAGTGGGTGCTCGATCGATAGAGGCTGCTTCTAGAATGACCTTCAGGATCTTGTCCTTGGCAAACTCGGCGGCGTCGCTGTTCAAGTGACGCAGTCGGTCGGCCACAAAGTCGCCAAAGACCTGCGACGAGTCCTTCTGGTTCCGAAGGGCGAGGGCCACCGCCTTGTTAACCATTTCCTCGTCGACGACGCTCACCACGGCCACCTCGGAGCTCTCGCCTTCGACTTCGCACTCCTCCACGAAATCTTGCTCGGGTGCGTCGTTGAGCGGACAGTTGGCGAACATCACCTGTTCGGGCTCGTACAGGGCCAAGTTTTCAATAATCTGTTCGTAGTCCACTGGAGGGTCCGAGGTCTCCGCTTTCGTCGGTTTCTCCTTTTTCACCGGGGACGGGGACTCCTTCTTAACCCTGATCCTTTTCGGGGCGCTGGCGGCTGAAGTCGTCACCAGCTGACCCTCGACGTCAATCTGGCGGGTCTGGCGGGGAAAATTGATAGTCAAAATGGGACAGGCGCAGCAATCGTATAGCGGGAACTTACCATAAGGGGGTTCCTGAAACCCAGTTGCTTCAGATGCTTCTTGGTGTTGGCGTGGGCCCGCAAATCGCTGATTTTCGTGTTTACGCAGCACTTGCAGAAGCGGCACTGCGCGCGGTACGAATCGTCCGGATCTCTTCGCAACCACGGCCGGAACTCGTCCATCTGCAGCCAAACGTCGCGCAACTTCTGCTTGTATTTTTTCATGTTTCTCTCGTCGAAAACTTGCAATTAAAGCAAACCTGGTCAATTAAACGCAGCAACAATGTGAAAATGCAATAGTGATGACAATAACAATGCGCATCGTGACGCCAGCCGCGCCAGTGTTGCCAGTTTGATTGCAGAAAAATAAAGCTGTTTTGGGGCTGTACATAAAAAAGCTGTTTCATAGGCGAAGCAGAGCTTTAAAAAAGCTAAACGTTCGGCTGCGCTCTTGCTGCGGGCTTTTCGCTTGGACGCCTTCGTTTTTGTTTGTACTATTACTCACGATTGCACTAGCTAGGGATGTTTATGACCGGTTGGCTTATTATTACCTTTCGATATCGTAAATGTTCCAATAAACAATATTACTAAACAAAACAGATGCCGGTTTTTGCTTGATAAATATTTATAAATTATAAAACAAAAGCAGCCATGTTTGACGGGGTAGTAGCTGATCTGGCAACACTCGCAAGAGCTCAGAAAAGATTAGTGTTTTTATACGATTAATTGTAACTATCGCACAAGCTGAGCTATCGATCGGCTGCGATCGCTAATAATCGAAATCATCAGACCAAAAGATCCAGCGAAAATTCTAATTTTTAAAATTATATTTATAAATTTTATTTTTAATTAATAAAAAACATTTTAAAAATTTAAAAAAATGTACACATATTTAAAAGTTAACAAAAGATATGCAAATAAATTTTGTATAAGAAATCCTTAAAAAAAAAATTGGATTTTAAAGGGCTTAATATTATTAATACATGTCGGAGAGAATTTCGGGGGAAGTACACTTTTCTGTTTTGGGCGCAAGGCATAGCAGCAGAGACCGTCTTCGTTACCAAGAAACCGTATGTTAGAAAAAGAAGACTAGATTGGTCGATCTTGAGTGAGATTGACAGGGTTCGTGTGGTGTGGAGTTGCAGAGTGGCATTCCAATTCTCTGTGCCTTGGTGACAAAAAACAACAACAACAATGGATCAAATTTCATCGCACCCGCAATATACATATATAAAACATTACTAGAGTATGGTCCCCTAATTTTCAACTCGATTGGAGTATTTCTCTTCGAGGTAAGGAAAGCCTGTATCCTGTTTATACGCACTAAGAGATGCACCCAAAGGTAATCAAGACTTGAGTACATTAGCTCCCTCTTTCTCTCTTTCTGATTTGTTGGTCTACTATAAGCTAATGTTACTCAGTTAATCGCAACTCATCAAATCACCACATTTTTCGTTTTGCAAGTCACCAAATCGCCGAAAAGTTGTCTTATCTCCCAATATCAAAGGACTAGATAGGCAAAACAGAGGAAGTGCAGACCTTTGTAGTGGATCTTCCGGGTTTTGGCAAGGGACTAGGGACCGACTGTCAGGCTGGCAGACAAACAGGACTCAATCGCAGACACAGAGACAGACAGCTCAAACGGAGTCGCCGCCTCCAAAAGTTCATTCGTTTGTAAATAATTTTTAGCCAACGGCAAAATCGATACTTTGCTTAAGATTTTTGCATATAGAACAAAATACGAGTTCGAATGCAGAAACCCAGCAACCATGGAAGGCGGAGAGCTGTGGAAATTTTGTCAAGCTGCGGCAAACTTTCAACGGCAGCCGCCGTCGAGCAAAGTTATATGAACAGCAGCGTATGCCGATAATGCATAAGAGAAAAGCGGCAGGGAAAAATGCCATAAGAGATGGGTGAGAAAAGGCAGAGGAAAATAGGCAAGGGCATAAGCCAAATGGGGAAGTTTTGCTATTAAAGTTTTTCATCATCAGCGCCTATTTGCCGAGCTCTCGAAACTTGGCCCTAAACCCGTTCGTCGTTCGCTCTTCACAGTTTCCCGTTGGGCGGTAGGGAAAAGGGCAAATATTTGCCAGGCAATTAAATGTTTACTGTTTTTATTATATGTTTTTGTTTGCTTTCCCATTTCCCCTTCTACATTTTTATTGTCACAAAGGAGGCGAGCGAATGAAGTAGGCCGGGTAGAGTCGGCTTTTCCGGCTAAAATTAATCATACGCCTGGTTGGCACAATGCAAACAATTTGCCAAAGGCAAAGGTAACAACGGAACAGCTAAACCGCAACACAGCGACGTCCAGCTCAATGTGCACCTTGCAACGATGCGGTGAAGGGGTCGGGTTGGGGCAAATAAGCTTAAATCTAGTTATTAGGGATGAAAGCGTGAGGAATACGATAGCAATTAGATGAAAACATTAAAAAACATGAACTCATGAATGAATAATGTTTAAATAAAAATTAATTAATCTGCTATTTAATGAAGTTTAAATATATGAAATATATCAACTTCAGAGGGTGTTCACTTTTGAGTTACAAGCTAAGGTAGTAAAGGGTTATATGATTTCAAAAGAACAAAGTCTTGTGATCAAAACTATTTTTAAAATGCTTATAATAATATCCAATCTCTTTCCACATGTACATTGAATATTGCTTTAATACCATCTCCATGTCCAGCCAGTCGATGGTAATGCGATTTACGGGCAACCATTTTGAAGCGATTCATCGAGGCAACTTCACCACCACGAGAATATATTATTGCCACACACTCATTCCTCGCATCCTCAAGTACAGCGTCATCCCATGCCCTATCAGAATCGCGATTTAATACTGTGTATGCATGCAAATTAATTAACAACACTCGTTCGGGCCATAGTAAATTAATAATTTAGCCAGACATTACGCATACGACGCATCGGCTGAGTGGCAGTAAAAAGCTGTCCAAAACGAGACGGAGACGGGCCAAGAGTCATTTTAATTACCACATAACAAGGCAGCGGGCAACTGGGAAATGCGAAAATCGTGGACCGAAAAGCTGTGGTGCTGCTGGGAAATGGAGCGGGAAAGCATGTCACGCTAAATGGGAAATGTTGCGAATACAACGACCTGAGGGCACAAGCGAGCGCGGTGAGTGGCCTGAGTGTGTGTCTGAGTGGGTGGGCGGAGGCGGAGTGTGTGTGCGTTTTATGACATTGCCAATTTACAAAATTTCATAAATATAAATTGGTTTTAAATGTTAAAATAAAACAATTAAAATGTACGCCGAGCGCGCTCGCTGCATCCTGCATTCTCCGCCAGGTTCCCGGTGCCGCTCCCTTTCCCAAATTCGGCAAACAATCGCGGGGCTTTGAATAATTTAGGCGGCATTATGATTGCATTTCCCTTGAGAGCGGTTGAGTGTAAATCGGAAATTAGTAAAACAACCGAAGCCATTTCCATTTACTACATGGATGGCATCAACCACCGCTCTTTGGGCTAAATCACGGCCAGGGAAAAATTGCTCAATTCAATCGGCGGCAAACAAGGAATTTATTTACCCATCAACCAATTTTTGTGTGCGCTGGAAATTGTTTATGGTTGTTACTCTTCTTGAACATTTCATCGGCCGGCGATAAAACGGCATGACAAATGGAACGAAATTCTCTGGCAATTTCCGCGTTTTCACAGCACCAATAAATTTTGCACTAATAAAACTGCGGAAAAGTGTGCTACAAAAAAGCAATTGGAAAAGCATCAAAAGCGAGTGCAATATAAATGCGCCTCGAACAATATGCTCTTGGAATTTATTTTTTTTTTAGAATAGTCCATCAATGCCGGTGATCGCCCTGTTTCCGTTTAAGTCTTGGCCTTAAAGTTGAAGCTATTAAGCAGCGCTGCACAGCCAACAAATCGATATTTAATGACAAAGCGCAGTCACGCCCACCCAAAACACACACCCTACCCACTAAACACTCGCACTCACACTCAGAGAGCCGAACAAAGCAAGCACATACATCATTGTCAATGTCAAAGTGTCAAAGCAAACTTGCAGTGCACCACGCCAACGGGGCATAGTAGTTGTTGCACTGAAAAATTCAGTTGGAAATCACTAGCAGGATTTATAAAAATTATTTAGATTTGGGGACAATTTCCTTTTAATCGCATCCGAATTTAGCCGACAATTACAAGAGGTATACTCAAATTTTTAATATATATCTGTGATTAAAGAAGATCATTTGATAAGATAAAATCATTAAGGTCAATGCGGATTGTAGCTCGGAGAAGTCGTTGCCCCTACATTTTATTTTTTACGCAGAATAAATCGGTTTATGTTCAGTCCTAATTATAATATTAGTCAAAATACCCTCGATCCTCGGGCTCTCTGGTTATAAAATAATATTAATGTTATACCTCCCACAAATAAATCCTTGTTTCCCTCTGTGCATATTTGCATTTCTCAATCCGTGGTTGTTGGAATCATCTCAACGGGCCGACCGACCCAAGTCAAGTGCAATAAACCCTGAAACCGAGCGGAGAGTTTTGCATTTCGGCCACGCCCACATGATGCCGTTCCGGGGAATCCCCCTTTTGGCCCGCAGTTATGATGTTGCAGTAAGCAGCAAGTAAACTGCAATTTGCGAACAAAAACTTTGCTTGCGACAAACTTTCGCCCCATTGTCCCGTCTCTGTTTCTGTCTCAGCCCCTGCCCCCTCCGGCTGTGCGTTGTCCATGGCTCCTCTCTCCCTCTTTGGAACTGACAAAGTCCGGCGATAAAAAAATGTTTAAGTACTTTAGTTGCGCTTCAAATGCATCGCACAAAAGTTTATTAAACAAACAGGTAACGATAAAACTGAATGGTAGAGAGCAAAAAAAGGGCTAGGGGTAGAGCAACAGAGAGAGGCGGTGATTTACTTCCTCTGAGTTTATTTATAAAACATATGTTTCGAAGCTGAGAACTCCTTAAGTAAAAAGTTTACATTAAATGTACTGAAAAAACAGTATATTTTGAAAAATAGTTAATAAAAAAGCCTTTTTACCTTCAAGACTTTATTAATCCTATATGACAATCCTATAGATCACTATCCAAGTCTCAAGTGACTGATAACCTTATGTATGTATAGCTCTTTCAAAAAATTTCTTTAAAAGTACATTCACATACATATAACCGAAAAACACCAAAACAACAATCGGGTGTCAATTTGATGAGTAGCTTGTCTAGTAATAAAACCTCGCACCATTAACAATGTACAGTCGCCGTATTCGTCCTGTTTCCCTCGTCCTGCCTACTCCTCTTGCCGCTCCGCCCACAACGATTTTGTGTACGTCGCTCGCATAATCAATTATGCGTCTGCAGTGCGTCCAAAGTTCTCTCTAAACTTGGCAATTTATTTGCACCGGAAACTCAACATAAATCAAACTAATTTCTCCTGGGATTTTTCAACACAAGTTCCAACGTGTCCCCATCGCTGTGTCTGTCTCTGTCCCCCTTTCTCTCTGTCCCGCTCGCACTGTTGTTTTCGGTCACGTGTTGGGGGCTGGGTGGAGAGAATCGGGGCGAATGGGAGAGGAGGCATAGCAAATTGAATTTGTCGCGCTGTGTTGCATAATTTGAGGCGCATTGTGCGTCTAATTGGCCGGGGCGAAGAAAAGGAAAAAGTGAAAGCCCCCGAAGAAATGGGAATCCGGCCAAGGAGGCAAGGGATGCTGCTCTTATTAGACAGGTTTTGTTCCATATAATCAATGCTAATTTGTACAGGGAACGGTGGCATCCCTATTCAGCTGAACCGCATTGTCTTCTTGCGCCGCCTGTTGACTTTGGTTTACGTGAGCATCACGCATTTGCGTCACTTCAATGTCACTGCCAGAGGAAACGATGAACTGGATAAAGAAATAGCAGAGGGGGTGACTGGAGAAGACAGGGTGAGAGGTTATCTTCCTCTTTTTGTATATATATTTATGAGGTTTATTTATGGAACTTAAGGTAAAAGTTACATTTGGTTTTTGGGCTTGAGTAAGTGAGATGAAGAAATGTTTAAGGAGGTAAACTAAGGGGCTTATCCTAGCTTTCGAAGGGTTTTTAAATTCTCCGCCGATTTTGAGTATTGAAAAAATAATGCTAAATTTTTTACTTAATTTAAATATTTATTTTTCTTCAACAAAATCTGGTAAATAGTTCCTTTTCTTTAAGTACATTTTTTTAACTATATCATATCTTATTTCCCAGTGTCTTTATTGCTTGCACCTACTAAATGCCGATTAACTGACTCCATTGTCTAACTAACCTCATATAAAGAGTGATGGTTGCGTGCCTATCAGAAGACTTCCGGTTCACGCCAGAGCTCAGTTTCAGCTACCACAAAACGGAGCCGAAGGCAACTGGTCATGTGGTTCAGCTACGCGGACTTTCTCGTCTACGTGGGATTACTGCAGACACTGTCGCCGGATGCCCTGCGGCTCCTAGCGAGGCAGAAGCCCCCACCGATGGCCCAAATTGCATCGAACTTGGAGCATACAGTCTCCGCCATCCGACATCCTCCAATCTCCCTACTCCGCAACGACCTTGATGATGATGACGATGATGTGGCTGTGCAAGATGACAGCGATCGTGCTGCGTGGCAGTTACAGCAAATTTGCATTACCTGGGCAGGTGTGCTGGCGTGGTTATGGTGCCTCCACTGCCACTTTTATACGGTGAATTTAATGCCAGTCGCGCTTTTAAGAGAGGGCCAGTTAAGAAGTTATTAAGACGGTTCCCTATAGACAAATATTTTTTTTAAATATTGCTTCGATTTAAGCCTACAATTTTTAGGTGTTGTCTCAGTTAAATCATTTTCCCATTTAAAACCAAAATAAGTTTTAGAAATGATCTTCGAATTAAATTTAAAACTTCACTTCATTTTATTAATTTTATTAATATTACTTCTTACTCCGTTCTTCTACAAGAAAATCTTAATATTACTCAAACCCATCTCGCTTTCCATTTTCAATATTGCAGAAATAAAAGCAGCAGAGTCTTAGGCAGAGGGTGCTTTTCCAGACATTTCTTGAAATAAGATTGTTGTTGAATATTCACCTAATGGATTCAATGCTTTAAGCTGTGATAATGCATGATTTTCATACACATTAGTTCCCTCTGTAACACCACCCTTTTAAGCCGAAATAACCTTATGATTTCCCCCCTTACACTACGCCTTTGTCTACCATCTTACGACGGGGCTTCTGTGATTTGCAAAACAATTTCCTCATCAGCGGCAACTGTGAACCGCATTTCCAGCATCGTCGTCGTCGTCGTCATCCTGGCCACATCACCTTGTTTTAGGTCGGAATGCTCGCGGCGCTTCTGAGCTCGGCGAGCACACACCACACACCCCACACACACACACCTCAGCCACAACCACCCAGCGTACAGAACACCTGGCGCCGCTGGGAAATTGAAAATGTTTGTTGCTGCGGCAGGAGTCTGCAAAGTTGGCAAATCGAGATTGCAGTTTGCCACGACGATGCTGTTTACGATGATGAGTCTCCTGGCTGATTTTCGGCTAATAACTGCAAGCCGCAGCTTCCTGAGCGAGCCATTTACATAATTAACAAGCAAAATGCAAGATTTAAGCTGTTAAAAAGAATTACGACCAAAGAGGAACACAATATCCTAATGTGCTCAACACTTTGGGGCTTATCAAGAAATGGTGTGCTCATGTGTGTGTGTTAGCTGTTATTAAAATCATAAATCTGCATTAAGCGACTCTGCTGGGCGGGCAAACAAAACGGCTTTATCAGCTAGCCAACGCATTTTTCATACTTTTTTAGCCATACATAAATTTATTTTAGGGGCTCGCTGGCTCGTTCGTCTCTTTTTTAATAAACTCTCGTTGTCTCTACTCCCCCAGCAGCTTCCTCCCGCCTAAGCCTTGCGCGAGGCTTATGTCCTGAAAGGCGTCCTTTAATTTATTTTCCATACACACACAGAAACCAAAAAAAAAACAGCAAAAAATTATTAAAAACCACTTTAATATATCTTCTTTGTCACTTTATCTGGCTATGGAGAATAATGGGATGTGAACGGAGGACTTGCATTAAGTCCTGGTTGACTGACAGTAGAAGCTTAAAGATGTGTTTTTTTTGAGACTCGCAGAAAATGGGCTTAAAGTGTGGACTAAAAACCCCTGACTGATTTTATTTTATTTTATATTATTTAACCAGGCAAAGGCTGCTGAGGATTAAAAGGTGACGGCCGGAAATCGAAAGGGTTCCAATTTCTGCCTGGTGGTGGCGGTCGCCATGTCCTTGATTGACAGAAAACAGCATCGAGAAAGGCAAATATTAGCAGCAAAAACCAAAGTCTAGACATGCTAAAGTTGAACTGAGATTAGACTCGGAAATCAAATGGATTTATATAGCAATAGTCTTAATCATCTAATGGCTAGGTGATTCCCAGCTGACTTTATAAACTTGGCAGTAAGCTAGGGAGATTTTTGCAATCTTCTTAAAGGGGATTTCTCTGGAAGCTTAAAATTTTATAAATTATTGGGAAATATAATATTATATAACAGCAAAGTTTAGCTCACGTATATATTAAAAACAATGAGAGAGAAACTACTCATTAAATAAAAGGTATTCAAAAATGCATTAAACCAACTACCCTCTTTTCACAAAATTTCAAACAATTTATTTCCCCCATTTCGTTATTGAAAATTCAGGCACAATTACTGGCACCCAAAGTGGCCTATTAGCCTGCCTGAACAATTAGGTAGTTGGCAATGCACCCCAGGAGCCAGGATACCCTGCTGGTGAAGCGCCCAACTTGTTGTATTGTATCCATCGATTTTTGTAGTTGCCCATTTTGTGAAGTAAAAAAAAAAGTGGGGGAGGATGAAACTGACACAAGTTGGAGATGAAAAAAAGAGAAAAGTTCAAAATTACAACGCATAGTTGCGGTCAATTGTTAGTGCAAAATACCCCAAACAATTAGAAACCACAATTGCTGTTCTGGCCAAGGGAGAACTTTTCAGTTTTCCCTCCCGGCAGGAGTGCAAACTGCAGTTTCCAACCCCAGACCTCCTCCTGCAAATGCATTCTGGGGTTAATGCTCGCAGCCAAGCGAAGGGCGGACGTGAACGTAACCTCCACCCGAACCCCCAAAACTTAACCCACTTCAGACGGAGAGTTCGGTTTATAAACTTGCCCGGGCGCATTGCTGTCGTCCGTCGACAGTACATTTGGCAAATTTTCTTTCTCCTCCGGAGCTCAACTTTCCTGCAGCTGCAGTTTTCCAGCAAGGATCTGCGGGAGCCGGGTCCCGGCTCCTCCTCTTGCTCCTCGCTGGCGGCGCCTCTGTCAAGTGAGGCGGACATAATGCGATTTTAATACAGATTTCGCTCGACTCCCCGATGGCCCGAAGACTGAGGGCTGTCATGTAGCATGACACCTCCCCATTGGAGCAGGAGCTGGGTGTATGTGTGTGTATGTAATTTATAAGCCTTTAACTGTTTATTTGTTGGTCATAACCAGGGACATGGCATGGCCAACGTGTGCCGGTTGAATCGCTTGATAGCTGCGTATCCGGCAGAGCACTTAAGCTGCTTACCGCCCTTGCTCATTTTGGCCCACTTTGCCAGCATTTGGCCAGCATTTTCCCTGACTTTAGTGAGTTTGAATAATTAGGCAGGGTGCAACGGCTGCCTATTTGAAAACTAAATGAGTTTGGGCCAGGGAATAATGTGCACTATTCGAGGGAATCTTAAACAAGCATTAGCATTAGTAAACACGCTTTTAGAAAGTATCTGCAGACTTAATCAGTTTCAGTTTTATGCGTCTAGATTTTCTTCGTGAAGAATGCTTTATAGAATTTCAAACAAACTATAATTTAAACGATTTGTAATCTTGGAAATGATTTAATACTTAATGACACTTACAATCTTGGCTAAATCTTATACGAGACCCCACTTATCTATAGCCTCTGTAGAATACAAACAAATAAAAACTCTAATTTCTGACCAAATGCAACTATTATTAAAAATAACTCCCTTGCAGTCTATGGCTAACATTTTTCATTACAGATCCGCTAATAGTTTAAGCCGCCTTAGTTAGCCCTTTTGCAGGTGCAAACCCTCAACTCTTTCGCTTTTGTTTTCGGAGTGTGTGTGTCGGCTAAACACTTTAACACACACAAAACCCCAAACCTGAGCGGCTGTTAGTATCTCTGTGCGGATCCTGGGGATCCTGAATTCGTGGGTGGTTCATGCTTTTACAATCCTATTAAAGTATCAGACAATCTAATCAACGGCAGGCGGCAGCTCAAAAACCGCGCGTCCTGCACACGCGCTAAACGTTGCCAAAAAGCAACCGACGACCGCAGACGAGAGGAGAGCTCAGGGAAAGTGGGCACTGGGAAAAGTGGGAGGCGGATCCGCAATTGCTGACGCCATGGCTGCTTGTTGACAGCCCCCTCTCTCTGCCTCTCTCCCCCTATCGCCGCAATCCTCGAGCATTCGGTCTACAACTAAACACGCAGATAGACAAGCAGATAGCAACAACAGCCATCACAAGAATGCCAACAATGGCACCAAACAACAATCGCATTACAAGGCGAAATGTCCAGTAAAACAGGCGGAGGCAGAGTCGACTGCTTGATGGGTTTTTGGGGAGGCCGAAGAGGGCGGAAGTGGGTGAAAGCGAGGGCCATAGGGAAGACGGGCTCCTCTGCCCGGCCAGAGACATCTGCGTGAGAATAGAGGCTCACGAAATGGGGAACAGGACATGGCACTTAGGGTGCAGTTAGGGAAATATATTATATACATTACTCCTTGTAGATATATGCAGTTGTAGGCCCTATCCTAAGACGAATCTTTTTAAACTATCATTAAACATTTAATTTTCCGATTTATATTATATTTCTACCTATCAACAGACTCAAAGCCTTACCTAGATTAAGTTTTCTTTAACGTACATACCCTTTAAATCCTTGTCTCTTATTAACAACTTTCATATTAGCATTTAAAAAACCATTACACATTAAATTTCGTTACAAAATGTGTTCACAATTATGCCTTGAATATTTTAGTTTCTGTGGCTTACTGAATAATTACTGTACTTGCTCAAATGGCAAGTATTTCTGCATTTTAATCAGTTCTGTGTTAAGCTTCCATTTCAGTGCAATTCAGCATCCAGTAGAGACTCACATTAATTACATTAAATTTATGGGTAATGGGTGACGGGTGACCCCGTTGGTTTTACGGGCTTTACGGCCCAGGTCACGCACTCATCTCCGGCCGTGACTGTTGCCCGAGCCGGAGAGTCGCATTGTTGCCTCGGTCTGCGTCAGTTTAATTTGAATACACTTAAGTGTGTTGCGGTGTGCCAGGGAGCCGTTACGAGAATTTCCAATTGAAAATCACTTCAAGTTTAATTTGATTGCCGCTCGGCAGCCGAGAGAAGTGGTTGGCTTTCTGTCCAAGTCCCAGTCTCAGTCCCACGCCCAATCCCAATCCCAGCCCATTCCCACTTCCTTTCGCCATAGATGTCTCTCGATTTTAATCACATTTCGGGCCCCCGACATTAATATTGATGAAAACTTGTTATGCTCTGCATAATTCGTGAGGCAACAGAAAACAGCAACATGTTCTTCTCGGTCCCCTGGCCAAATAAGGGGAATCGAGTTTCTCGAGTTTCCTTAAGTTTCGGCTCGCTCGGTGAGGTTTCATTACTTGATTGTGTGTCAGGGGGAAGGGTACAACAAAAAATGCACGGAAAACGAAATTAAATCTTCAGGAGGCAGAGTCAACGAAAAAGGCCAAACGGAATGCGCCAGCCACGCAGACGAAATGAAACGAGACGAGGGCCGAGACTGGAGGACCGAGGACCCAGGACCGAGAATGTAATGCAATCAAGAAGCCAGAAAGGAGAGAGCCCACAGAAATCAGTTGCCAAGAATGCGGAATACCCTCTACAAGAGGCCGGCTCTCCAGCTCAAATTGAATTTCCACTGGCTTTGGTTCTGGCAATAACAATGGCTTAACACTTTATTAACTTAATGCCTCGGAACATCGGCGTCTATCTTTAGTGGCGGATGACCCCTGACAAAGTGCGGGATACGATACCCTACGTGCCCGGTCATAATCATCTTTCCGCCACAGCGATGATGAACCCATTATGCCGCCCCCAGCACACACACACATTCCAGGTGAGGGTAAAAAGAAGCAACAAAAATTGGATTTTCATTATTTACAGCATATTACACACGGCCCCACACGCCGAAGCGGAGTCCTGCGAGTCCTCCACCAAGCGTATCGATATACGATAGGCATATGTGTCCATATATATGCATCAGAATAGGTGGGCTGGCTTTTATTCGGCTGCAACGTGGCGTATACGTATCAGCAAATAAAAAAAAAGGAAGCTAGGCAAGGATGAGACAGCGAGACAGACAGGCCGACAGGATGGACCCTTTGGGCTAGGAAATTAATTAAATTAAGTCAACGAAAAGTGAAACGCCAGACGCATCAACACACACACACACACTCGAGCACTGGGATCCCCACACTTTTGCATTTCCTGTTATCCTGGGAGCAGGAAGCCCTTGCCCGCAGGCCCCAGTCTTTGACATTCATCGCTCTCCCTCTCTGGCCTCCCCATCACTTTCAGTTGTGACGCTGCCGCCATCCGCGATAAGCTCGCTTCGTTATAATCCTAATTAAATATTTAGGTTTACTCTATGGCTGTATTTGCTCTGCGCCGCCTACCCCAGACCCTCGGGTCCTGTGTCCTGTTTTCTGTTTTCCACTCTCCTCGTTTGTCTTTATCTGATAAGCACTCTGCTGGCTGGGCAAGGGTTAATTGCATTAGAGTTATGACAATTGCCAGCAAATTTGACTTGGCAGAAAAACCCAGCGGCAGAGCAAATAAGAAATCTGATTGCAAACTCAAATTCAGAACGAGACTAATTAGATAAGGTTGGGCTTATGAGCTGCAAAAATTGAGAAGCGCGGAGAGAGGCGCTTTCGGGGGTACAGTTGTGTATTGTACAAATAGTCTCCCAAGTAAAACTGTACCCAAACGCACAACTGTACTGCAAAAGTGCCTCTCTCCGCGCTTTTTAATGTTAGCAGCTAACTGAATTAATTAGTTAGTTATTCTTTTATTATTTCTTTTTTGTTCATTTAAAATCAGCAGACTTTTAGTTTCTTTTTTTATTAATACATAACTTATTGAACACAATTTTTAACTAATTCTTTAAGCACTTTAATAGCCCTTCCTTAAACCAGCGATTCTTGTCTAGACAGGATCAAACACTTAACCGATCTGGGAGGGCATTCCTCGAAACCCCACAAATGTTATCTGTTTTGCACTCTATTTTTCAGTCCATTCTCCTCGGTTTTCCCGACCGTCTGACGTTTGCCGACGCAGTTGAGACAGGGCGCAATTTGTTTTAATCAACAAAGTCAAAAAAGGGGCACGTAGATCTCCATTCTGTGAGAAATTAAATAAACTTTGTGTTGGCCAAACAATTTGCCCATCGTCCGCCTCCGAAGCATCGTCTGCGGTTTTGACCGCCGCAGCTGCAGACATAAAAAACAGCGACGAGTGTAGCAGAAACGCTGACGGCTCCCAGGACAAGGACCAGGACCTTCTCGGACGTGACTGTTCGGCAAGGATAAAGGCAATGCAGCGGGCAAATCCTTTAAAGCGGTTTAATAATGCACCAAGTCTGTGCACTTGCCCTTAGAAAAGCCAAGGGCATTAATTTTCCTGAGCACACAAATTTGTCATAATGAAGTCGCATTCTCGGGCGCCCAATTGGCTCCAGCTCCCTCGATTAGCCAAGTGCGCCGTAATCCTCAAATAATAACAATACGTTCGACAGATAAATGAAAATTCCAGGGGAAGCACATAAATTATTTCCAAGGCCACTGATTTATTGGCTGACCACAAGAAAATGCCACAAACCAACCCGGGAAGATTAGGAAAAGGAAAATGTTTTGCCGGCTTCTTGTAGAGTTTTTTTTTTTCAAAAGGAAAAGGCGTACATTTTTTGTGGTGTTCTTTTTACCCTAGTAAAAAAAATGTGATTATCAAAAGAAAATTATAAAGACATACTTTAATTTCTCTTTTAATGCTGGCTATTTGGGTATTTTTATTCAAACATCAGTTAACTTAACCAATCCCGGGCAGGGCATTTCTGTCTCGGCCAAGTTAGATCTCCCAGGCTGATGTATTTATTGTGTGTCCATTGTGTGTTATCAATAAAGCAAATTGAATTTGGTGCGGTGCAAAAAGTGCCACTGAGGTCGATCAAGATAAATGTCAGCCTGGGAAAAAGAGAAAATTGCCTTCAAGACAATTGTTTGCTGCTGTTTGCCATTGTTTGCTTTGCTTTTTCTTGCGCTTTGAAAAACCAAAATTAAATGAATTGCGTGGATTGTGTTGTCTCCTCGCTTCCGATGATAAATGAAAGGGGTTAGCTGATGATTTCAGGAGCCCGGCTACCTCCCAATCTTTGACATCTTCACTCGCCTCACAACCTGCTTATTTATTTATCATCCCAGCATCCCAGTGTCCCTCACATACTTTGAATGTAATGAATCAAATCGAATCGAATGGGATTCGGTTCGAATCAACTTTGTGCGCTCCGAGGCGTAAATGTTTTATGGAATGATTTATTATTCGGGGCTCTATCTGTCTGCTGGCCCTAGGCCATAAAACATGGCCCCTTATTTGTTGCTGCTACTACTATTTCTCTGCTGGTAGCAAAAGGTCCGAAAGGAACACGTCAAATCGATTGTTAACAACTCGGCTAACAAGAACAAATGTCGTTCGCATTGAAAAATTGTTATTTCTCCTCCCGCCCCAAAAAGTCTTGGTCTATTTTTTTGTCTGATTCCCGATGAGGTGAGGAAAAGCAATGCCAGATGGGATATAATTAATGGTGTTGCGGCGACAAAGAAATCCGAGTTTTTCTTTGTTGTCAGGAATTTAATTAGTGGTCGAAGCAAATCCTTTTGAACATGGCGGCAAATGCAAACACTCCTCCTTAATGCTTTTTCCTGCCAATTTCCGTGTCGAGACTCACTTGAATTCATTAAATTAATTACTTTGATTGCCCTGGCGTTAATTACATGCATCCACCAGTCACTAGCTCCCACCTACTATCTCCCTCTTTTCTTTATTTCACACAGCACACAAATGAAATTGGGCATAAAACAATGCATTTCCTCTTGGCCCGCTACCCAAATGTGCATGGCTTCCTTCCGTTTCCGCTTTAGCGCCATTTCTCTCAATCCACTCGGAATCCCCTCCTGTCGCTCTCACACCGTTTCCGAAAGAGTTCAATAAACACCAAGTCCTAACGTCTGGCTCGGCATAAAAAAGGACCACAAAGGAGGACTTGGCCAACGTGAAGCACACAGTGGCGCTGGGATAGTGAAATTGTTGCCTGCTTTATGTTGTCATTCCATTAATTATCGTTCGCTATTTTAACTTTTAGCAGCACCCGCCGCCGCATCAGGGCCCCGGGTGCCATTGTGCACCGTCTGCACTTTACAAATGCGAATACCTCATAACGTTGGTCATCTCTTTATACCCTGTAAACGGAATGGACAAGGGTACGTTTCCCTTGATGAAGATTACTTAAAAAGGGTGTATATTAAATATACTATATTTATAGTCTAAATTTAAATTCTAATAAGATAAAAACAATTGCTTATCCCTATGAAAGGAATGTCATTTCCGTTAGAAAACTGAAAGGAAGTCTTGAGTGTTCGTCGGATTTGCATCGTGTCCTTAATTGTTGTTCTCCTCCCTATTTACTAGTCCTTACAAGTTCCCTCGTTGGATTTACTCGTCGTTCTCCTCGTTCGTCTCAAAGGATCTTCTCTGTGGTAGTTTCTTGGAATGATATATATTAATATTATTATTATCGTATAAATACAATGGACTTATTTATAATAACATACAATTTTAAAGGAGTTTAAAACAGCGTTTTGGGTATCCCATAGTTGTTATGCTTTAGTCTACAAAGATCCCTTTTGTTTTGTCTGATTTCATGTTGCTCACTTTTGTAATTTTTTTCCCGAATGCATTTTTTTGTCAACGCCTTTTGTTTGCACATTAAATG
>VNJV01011620.1:0-13972 GCA_008042635.1 Drosophila nikananu
GCTTTCCATATTTCGATTATTTACAAAATGGTTTCAATTGTTTAGGCCTGGCTCTAGCTCCCTTCTCCATATCATCCTTGGGGCCATAACCATTCTGCTGATTTTGGTGGCTGTTCCATGGCAATTCGGTATCCTGTGGCTTGTCATAGTGCTTCAGTGTGCCATTGTTCTCGATGGCAAAGTTAATCGAAGCTTAATTAGTTGGCTTGCTGATGTCGGAGAATGGGTTTTTTGGGGGCGGTTTTCTCCTGGCAGCTGCTGCTCCGCAGCACAATTGAGTCACTGTTGTTAACTTAACCAGCATAATGAGTCGAAAAACTGTGGCCAAGCAACTGTGTAGCAAGCGGGAACAGCAGCCAGCCAAAGATGCCCAATTAGGCCCAGACATTGAGCGGAAGAAAAGTTTCTTTCGTGTACTTGCGCTCCTTTCGGGCTTAAGGTCGTTGCCAAAAAAAAGTTAAGCATGACTTGGAGTCAAACTTGAAAATGCCAAAAGAAATATAGGGTAGAAATTTATTATAATTAGGTACATAATTATTATTATAAATCTTACAAAATTATTTTAAAAATATAAAGGATGTTGCTATATTTCACACAATTTATGTATTGCTTTACAAATGTTAATAGGTTTTACTCTTCTAAATTGTGTATATATACGAAATTTTTAATTTGTTTATATTTCTATAAATTTGTTTAAAAAAATCGAATAATTAGCTTTGAATAAATTTATTATGTGTAACCCTTTCAAAACTTTTGCATACATTTCTATAAGTTTTATTGCGTACCCCACAAAATGTCATACAGAAAGACCCTCTTCATTTTTTAGTAACTTTAAAAAATCACCATTTAAAATGTTGTCTCTCTATTTCTACACTTTTTTGTCATAGATTGATTTGCTTTTAAGCAACAAAAAAACAAAGAGTTACTATGCCTCATTTAACCGATATTTTTCCATGACAAATTCCAGCAGAATTGCAGAAAATGAAGCCGCGTAATGAATTATATAAGTAAATATGCATGGTATGTGCTCTCTTGTATTTGCTGGATTCCCACGCACATTTGGGCGCAATTCCTTTCTTTGTTTTGCCATTTTTATTGTTATTCTGGGTTCTAATATTTTATTCAGAGGGCTTGCCACGCGAATGAAGGAGGCATTTTCGATTCTATAATACAAATAAAGAATATTATTGATCAGCACAAAAAAACCCAATTGATCTAGTCATCTTTTTAAATTAAATTTTTATTTATATAAATGTTCAAAAATTACAATAAAATATATATTTTGTACCATGATATGCAGATTTGTTAGCTCTGCCCTTGTCCCTATTTAAATGGTAATTAATGATCGTTTTAAACTCGAACTTCTGACCCAATTTCCAGCTGCAAGGGTAAACAAACTTCGGCTTTCCGCAGCTTCCGCGGCTTCCTTTCTGGTTTCATATATTTTATGCATGGCTTTGTCCTGACACAGACACGAGGACGTCGCGGAGATAGATGTACATATAAGACCCCATATACGCACACATACACACACATATGAGAATAGCTGACACGTTTTCGCACACGCAGACTGCTGCACAGCTCCACAGCTCCGTCTTATCTGCGAGCCTTAAATTCGGCCCCGAAAAGTATGCCATTAAATGTTCAGCTCTCGAGAAATTAAGTGAAAATGCTGATCAGATGCGAAAAAAGAGAGTAAAATAAAAAATAAAAACAATTAAATGACGGCCCTCGGGTGACACACACAAATTTAACATTTAACATCATTTCGTGCATCATCATTTTCATTTCGTTTCATTTCGCCACGTTTTGGGGCCTCTTGTAATTCCCTTGCACACACACACAAGGCAGTCATTAAAAATGAGTGAATTTTATGGGCCACACGCGTACACACATGCACCCTCTTCTCTCTCTAATGAGGTTACCCATAAATTAGCTTAAATACGTGAGGAATAAATGCACGTCGAGTTTTATTCATCTGTTGTATTGCGGCAGAAATCATCTCACGCCCTGTTAATTTTATATTCGAGTTTATATTATTTTTACTGCTACGGCACAAGTAATTCCTCCAGCCACTGCAAATGCATTTAACACTTTAATGGCATTAATTTAAATAAAATTCCCCACACACGAACAAATGGAAAAATAAAAGGCGATCCAAATAAGAAATCAGAAGCAATTTGTTGCCAACTCTCGGGGGGGCTGGGGGCCATGTGTAAGTCAGCAGAGTCTTCTGGTTGGGTTTTTTAATGCGGAAAATGCATTTTATGTTTCACTCCACGGGCCAGGAAGGATACCGAGGGACTGGAGACGAAGGACGACGGAGCACAGCTGTCGAAAGCAGTAGGAAACTGCAGGCTGGTAACTGGCTGTGGCGGCAACTCGGATGCTCGCTCGACTTGAGCTGAAAGGCAGTCAACAGGACAACAGGGTTCCTAAGGCCAACATCTACTTATTTTTCTTCCTGCATCTTTATTCCCTTTTGGCCTTTCTGATAGACTCGTCGCTGTCCAGCCAACTGGCCACAGACTGTGATGCAAGTTCGTAGGAAAAGCCTAGCAAGACCCCGCATTAAAATCGATTTGCGTCAATTGGCGGTCGACGCTTGTATATTTAATTAACAACAAACATTGAGCCAAATGAAGTGTAAATATTTTATTTAATTGCGCTCTCAAATTGTCGCTCTCAGTACGTACATATATTGGCATTTGGCCTTTGAATACGAGTGTTTTGCCCAAAAATCAACAGCGACAACAAAAAGCCGTAATAATAAACAAAATTGTGCATGAGCCAAAAATATTCATGCAATTAGGCAATGAGTAAACAAAGAGCCAATGCCAGACGCGACGCCGCACTCCTCCTCCCGACGCAATCACAACAGGCGAGTCGATTGCCAAAGGCTCTGCCAACGCGTCGTATACGCAATATGAAAAGGGGTGCCAGTGTGGCCAAAGGGTAGCAAGGGGTATATAATCTTAATTGAAAATATTATTTTAGAGCTGTTTCAGGCTTGGAAATACAGGAAATATGGGGTTTTGTGGTTTATTAATAAAGAAGGTAATTATTATTTAATTCAAAGAAGATATTTACTTCAGCTTCAAATAGTTTTCAAGAGATTTTAAAGTACTTAAATGCTTTTTAAATATTAGATCTCATTGGAAAGTATATTTAAGCAACGTTTTTTGTATGAATCTGTATGAAAAACGCATATATATATAATGGCAAATTTAAAAACAAGATTTTACTTTATTTTCATGAAGTAATAAACTTATTTTTTGGTCATTAAGTTCATTGTCCTATAGTTTTCTTTAAATTCATTAATATCCCAGGCAGCTTTTACAATTTTATGCAAGCAAACTTTGATTTTCTATTCAAAAATTATATATTTGCAGCAAGGTCACATTGTATTTACAGCTTTTACAATTTTTGCCCAAGCAGAAACTTTGATTTTCTATACAAAAATCGTATATTTGCAGCAAGGTCACAGGTCACAGGGTATTTACACAATTGCGCCATTAAATAGAGCCATCATTCGGGATTCATTTATGCGTGTGCAAATACTGCTGTTGGAATTTCAGCGTTATGCATAACCAAATGAATGACTATAGTGGAGTCCTGGTTTTTCAGGGAAAGGAGGGGAAGTCAACACAAGCGAAATAAATTAGGCGACAGCGATGATTGCTTCCAGACGGCGGCCACAAATAGGACCCCAGCATCCCACATCCATCATCGCACCACCGACCCTTTCCCAGACCCTGATTATTATTATTATTATTATTTTTATTATGCAGAGCAAATGCGGGCAGCAAACGTACCAGAAAACTGCACAATAATGGGAGAAAACCGGAGACCAACATAAAAAACAAGCGGAAAATGGAAAAAAAGAGGAAAGGGAAATAAATTCGCGACGCATTGAAAATTCATTCAGAGAAAGAACGACGACGACGAACGGCAATGGCGGCTGCGGTCGTTTCCGCCAGCTGAAGCACAGGATGCGATTTTCATTTTTATTTCCGGCAATTAGCACTCGAATCGAGGGCGCAACTGCAGCTCCTCAAAATGATTTTAAATTGCATTTTTCTTAACGTCTGAACTGCATAAGGCTTAATGCCGCGATATGGTTCTAGAACAGCGTGCTTTTCCACTCTTCCAGCGATTTTCACACTAATTCAAAGTTTCTGTCAGTCTCTTTCTCCCTCTCTCCGACTCTGTTTCAGTCAGCCTTTTTCCTGGCTTTTAGCCTTGTTTCAGGACGAACCTGACCGAATTTATGTTGCCAACTGTCTGTCCGTCTGTCTCGCTCACTTCCGCCGGCATTAGAGAGGAGTGCCGAACAGCACTTCCGCTCCAATCTTGGGTATAAGCTTTCGCCCCAAAATTTCTAGTGGCATTCCTTCAGGTGGCGGCCAAAGTGGACACTGTAAGAAATATATATTTCCCTAGGTGAAATAATAAATAAAAGTATTTTAGTTATTTTTTATTAGATATTTATTGTATTATTTTAAAAGAGGCTCTTGAACTTCTAGTAAATGTTGCCGACAAGTTATTATATTATATTTCCCTGTTATCTAACAGTTTCCCACAATTACTCCCAAGTAGTTTTCCAATTATTTTTTAACCCAAAACTATGGTAATTTTTTGGTTGCTGAACAAGAGCTGAATTCGGGACGTGGCATCGTGTGACAAACGGATAACCGGGACAAAATTGATGCTCGATGTCAGGAAGGAAGTTTGCCATAATTAAGGCGGCACATGTCCCGCCCCACAGATCCGTGGCACTCGGCACAGTGGGGCCGGCAGAGTCGGGCATATTTATCAACTGGCCGCAGAGACCGACAATTTGTTGCTCGCCGTGAACTACAAACCGTCGCTCCGCCTGGCAGCGGCTGATTTATGAAGGAAGACCCGGAATACTCGTATATCTATGGCCCCACCACTCCTTAGCTCGGCGCTGGTCGACCGACCGTATAAAATATTTAAGGGAAAACTTCGGGGAGAACTAAAATTAACAGTCAACTGCCATCGAGTTTTAAATTACTCAAGTTGAAGAAAGGCGGGCGGTGGAGGACTTCAAATGGAGCTCAAGGCGAGCTTACAAGCCCAAAGCCAGATGTTTGCCTGCTGCCTCCTGCCTCTGCCTCTCGACTGTCTCTCTCCTCTGTCTCTGTGTCGGTCTTAATTGTGGCTACATTTTGAGTTGAGCTTCACAGTTTGGCACTTCGTTTTGGCGAACGGCAATTGGAACGGCAATCAAAATGAAAGTAAAGCGGCAAGGATTTTACCCAGCTTAGAGATGCTTTCCACACGCCACTCCTACATTTTCCACTCGTACTTTTCCAGCTGCACTTGCAAAGAAAGTTACAGCTTCAAAGCATTTTACATGGGCATTAGTTCTGTACGAGCGTTTCTTTGCGAATGAAACCCATTTAAGTGAATGTCGTGACATTGGGGAGCCGAGCAGCAGAAGCAGGAAACCTAAATAGAAACCGAGGAGTCAAAGCGAATGTGTGATTCTCAGCCTTTCCTCAAGGGGGGCGGGCCACGTCAACGATGCGTATGTGTAATACGCTTAGTGCATTGAGCTTTGGGCTGGCTAGAACCAGAATCCACAATCCAAAATGGTTTCTCTGTCTAACCCAAGGGCAAGGGTTGATATGGCCATGGTTTTGTGGGACATGTTGCCTTTAAGCGACTCTATTTGGGATTATCTTACGCAGAGCGAACTCTTTGTGTCTGTGATGAGAGATTGTCCATTTAAGTCCAAGAGGTTCTTATGCGATATGCAAATGCGGTTGGAAAAGGTGTGGAAGCTTTTGAGAAGTTTACTTTCAAGTTGGACAATCGGAAAATTCCTGTAAAAAACAGCTTTAAGGAATGTTATATATATATAAAGTAAGAGTTAAAAGAGTTAGCATAAATTGCTGCATTTTAGCTGAACTCCAAGTTATGTAATTCGAATTTAAACAACATTTTCTCTGACCCTCAAGTTTGGTGTTAATTTTGGCAGAAGAAAGCATAAATTCCGAAACTGCCTAAGCACTATACAAGTTTTTTGTGGAAAGTTGCAGCTGCATAGCTTATTTTTTCTCCCCTTTCACATTCTCCAAGACAGTTTGGGTATTGAAAGTCAAGACTGGTCGGTCCCTGGTCTTTATGTCCCCCACATTTGCATTTCGAGCTGGCAATCTGTCATCAGTCTCGGCATTAGCAATGGCTCTTTTTTCTAGCATTTGTGCAGCTTGCCATTTTCGAGCATATTTGCGTCTGCCTGATAAAACTGAAGATTGAGCGAGGCACACGTGTGCCAGGAAATCCAAGTGACAATTGAATGCTGCAGCTGGAGGACGAAGGATGCAGTGATGAAATTTTGCAGTGGTAGCAGAGGAGCAGAGTGGAAAACAGCGCTGGCAAACCGTTCTGACAGCTGCTTGACAGAATTTCCAAGCTGGCATTCTGGAAAATATAACTCATGGCTGGACAGTAAGATGTCCTTGCTGCACTGGCAGACACACACATAAATAGGAGGATGAAGTCCCCCCCCGTTCTTTGGAGCACGAAGTTGGGCAAAAATCGACAATACGACAAAATATTGTACGTTCTACGCATTGTCAATTCGAGGGGGTTCAAAGGGTTGAGAGGGTTGTAATGTTGAGAGGGTTAAGTGGGGCCCGGGCCCGGGTGGGTGTTGGCTGAACGTGCTTGGCCAAACTTATTGACTTGACATAAAAATGCTCGTCTATGATTTCTGGCTTATGCACACGAAATCCGATTGCTGAATTTACAATAATTTGGGCAATTCCGTTAGCAAGTTACCAAGTTTTGCAATAACAACAAGAGCAACGAACGAGCACCGAGTATTTTCCGTTATTATTATCAACTTTTCCCGTTTCCCTTTCCCTTTTATTATCATTTTCCCCACCCCGCGCAGGTTTTGCGTTTTCATCATTATTTGTGCCAGACTGACAGCACAGACACACAGAAAATATTAAAATTTAAATTTGTTTTCTAATAAAAACGAAAACAAGCAGCTCGGGCAAAAAGTCCGGCAAATCCCCCAGAGGCGGCAAGGGGAAGCTTGTGACGTTGGAGACGACAGGACTCATGAGTCGAGCAAACGAAATAATATTTACCCAACGTGATTTTGTTTACCTATCTTTTCAAGCCTCCTTCCCCCCCAAAGAGCTGCGTGTACCTGGGGAAAAAAGAGCCTCGAAAATGGAAGATTTTTGGGTGGCCACAAATTGTTTATATTTTGTTATTAGTTTGCCGCCGACGCCGCCCGCCCCACAAATGTTTGCATTTTGATGAAGTACACTAAAGTTAATCCCACTTCCATTGCGATTCACCAAGGAGGAGGAGGAGGAGGCCATGCTGCAACATGGAACTTTAACTCTGGGCCGACTTTATGCCAAGTTGCAAGGAAGTTTCTAGTTGCACAAACGCATTGCCGGACCGAAACTTCTGCGCCAGACAAGGATCCCAGGAAAAGGAAAATAAAGAAAATAAGTGGCAGGGACTTTATTTAATTAAAAACTTCGCCGCACGCATGCAAAGGGAAAGTTACATTTTATTTTTTATATATTTTTTGTGAGCCATGAGTGTTGGACTTTTCATTAGGCATCCGCGTAATTAGCCCCTGCCCCATCATCGTCTCACATGTTGCGCCTGGAAACTTTTACGGCTCACTTTGATGGACAGCATCAACTTAGATACGTGGCTCCTCTTACGGCTCCTGGCTTGTGGCACTCCTCCAAACTCCCCTCCTGACACTGGCTTAGCCCCCCAAACAGCATCTTGGGAGCAATCTCTTTTGATGTCACTGCCAGTCGCTTTATTGTCCGCCCTAAATCTCTATTACAATCCGAGGTGTACTTCGGGGTGTACTAATTTAATGCTTCCAGCATGTAAACGGCACGACTGTTGCCTCCCCGAAGGAGGCTCCGATGGCCGGGCGGAGCGTGAGGATTGGATTTCTTAGATTTCTCGGAAGCGCGCTAAGTAACTCCACTCCCACGGTATAATTCACTGTGAAATCTTGCGGTCAACTTGATTTAAATTGCGCCGCCCTCAGGGGTCAAACGAGCGGTGGCTGCTGGAAGTTAAATAAAATATATAAAAAATGCTTTAAGCATCCGCCTGGCATTTTTTCATTGGCATTTAATTACGCGTCAAAGGTATTTCATTCCATTACTGTCGGAAAAATGCTTTTAAATGTGGGTTTTCACTTTATTTGGGAAATTCAATTGAAAATCGAACACCAAAATAGTTTGAAAAACTTTACTTGCATTTTATTTCGATAACAGGATTTGAGGGATTTGTCACAATGCATCGATTGTTGGTTTATTTTGATTTGATTTTGTTTTAATTCGATTTATTTTTAAGCTAAAAAAAAAGGATAGTTTTAAAAATAATTAAAAATGGGAATGCATGAAAAAATGTACATAATATTACATTTTCTGATTGTTTATTAAAAAGTTGTTTGGTTTGTCATTGGTATGAAATAATCATACTTGCTTTGCTTAGCATAATATTATCTCCAAAAAGGGATTATATATTACAAAATACTATTTAAAAGGTTGAAATATTATAAAGTTAATAAATAATGAGGTAAATAAATTTCAAAACTTGCTGTATTAAAAATTTTCTATTTAAAAGTCTGAACTATTATATATTTAATAAATAATAAGGTTAATAAATATCAAAACTTGCTGTACTTACAGTTCAAATTAAAGGACACACTAAATTTTAAGTTAGCAAACTTAAATAATAACCATAATTAAACCTTTATTGCATAATTAATTGACACAAAACATAATTGCCTCAACTAGCCCCATTTTTGTAATAATCCTTACATCTCTTTAAGTAACGCCTTTGAAATGCAAAACCGCACTGGGTCGTCCTTCTTTGTGTGCTTTCTTGTCCAAATTGCTTTTTCATTGTCTACCTTTAAAATATAATATTTTTATTGCCATGGATACAAATCAAATTTGGCCTTTTCAAAGGCGGGCCACGACCTTTTGTTTATTTTATTGTTGCCCCTGACTGAGGTGGGATGTACGATGACCTTGTCGGAGAAGCAAATACAAATACTTTTCACATTTAATGTATTTATTTGCAGCTGTTGTTTTATGTTTTATGATTGCAACAAATGCAAATTGTTTAACTTGGTTATTTAAATTAAAACGAGCGAAAAACAGTTATTAATGTGTGTGATTTATGAGCAGCAGGCACGGTGCCTTGAAATGTGAAATATGCAATATGAAAATTAATAAAGCGCGAGGCTTAAATCTTAAATCCTTTGGCAACAAACACACACACACATACAGAGTACATATGCCCCGTGGGAATTTATTACTCAGTCACCTGACCCCGCCCCAAAACTCCCTGCCACATCCTCCCCCGGCTGCCACAATGTTTTCCGTAGATTTGGAAAATTATTCGCATTTTATGGCATTAATTATGCGCTCTCGAGTTGCTCACGCTGTTGGCCTGGTTGTTGTATTTGTTGCCGTTGTTGTTGTTGTTGTTGACATTAATAAACGCGCATTTAATGAAATTGCAAACGTGCAGCTACATAATTAATTGTTTGCATAAATTAAATAAATGCCGTCCGAATTACAATCCGGCAGCGATTGCTACGCCCCCGATCATGAATTTCCGAGTTGACTTTGGATTCAACAATTAATTCGATTATTGGAAAATACATTTTTATTTTTAATCACTTAAACACCCAACCTTATTGCTAATCGAATAAAACCTTAAAATGTTATTATTTTACTATCGGTTAATTTCATAAGAGGGTTTAATGAGTTGGCTTACTTTCAAGCATTTAATTGTAGCAAATAACTTTGATGAATTACTAAAATCAAGTTAATAGTTAGCTTTATCCATTCCCTTTTTCCTCTTTCGTACGAATTTTCCCACTTTAATTACCTTTGAAGTTCAATTTTGATTTAATTATCGGCCTTTGCCTTAGCACACTTAATGCAAAACCTCTTATATTTGCAACATCCTTCAGCAGTGCTCAGATTTGACCAAAAATCCAATTTAAACACTTGGCCCAGAGAGTGGCGGCGGACTCGCGGTGAAAATGTGCACCATTCTCATTGAAACAATTAGAACACTTACCTGGCCCTAGACCGGTTAATGAAAACTTTTCTGCGCATCGAGCCTGAATAGAGGCCCCCGGGGGAGGGCGGCAAAGTTGAATAAGTAATAAACCAGGCAACTGCCGCAGATGAATGGCTTTCGTGGGCGGACCTGAGAGTTGCGGTGCGACGTTCTGCGGGAATTTATTTGCAAAATGCTTGACCAACTTCTGAACTTTGAGTGGCTCTTGATGCGATTGCAATTGTTGTCGAGTTGAGTTCGGTCTGGGGACTTGAACCAACTCATTGTTGCCTTGGACTAGTAAAAATATCTCTATCAGATGATTTAAAGCGCGGTAAATTTAAATTTATATTGTCAGTACTAGGAAACTTCTGGATAGATTTGGCAACAACACATGTGCTGCTGCAAAGGACAGTCGAGGAGACACTCTCCCATATAATCAAAATCCTGCAAAACTCACACAAAATTCTTCAGCTCGGCAATGAAGTAATAAGCTGACACAAGCAAATGTCAAGAGTTAAGACTATAGGATACTGGTATTAGGTTTAAATATAGAGAATGCAAATGGGATATTTTTATGAAACTATTTGCTGCACAGCAACTGTAACCTTTTATATAATAACTACATGTCAGACCTCTAGGATTTGTATTTTAATCTTGATTTATATCTCCAACCAGCAAGAAGCTAGCCAAGATGAACTATGGAAATTCAATTAGCCGCTTCATAAACCAGACGAGTAATTAAGGCGGCCGTTTGCTCGTTTTTCATCAACTCCGCAAATTTTTCATATGCATTTGGGATACAGGGCGGAAATTCATGTTTTATTCATGACAACGGAATTGATCCTTGTTCACCATACACATCGACATCGGAGCTCTCCGCACATAAACAGTGAAAATTACACTGCATTTGTTGTATTCTGAGAAGTTCGAACGCGTTTGGCATTAGAGAGTAATTTGCATACCGTAAACATGCAATTTCAGCTCTATTTCAGTTATTCCTGAATGTTGATCCAAACAGGTGGCAAGGGGAAGCAGTAGCTATAATTATAATTTGCATATTAACATGAGCAAGCTGGATGCTGGATGCTGCAGTTGTAGTCGAGAACTGATTATGATTTCGGGGGTGTGTCAGGAATGAAAGGAAAGCCGAATCAAGGGACTTGTTTTGACAGAAACTATGATTCACTGAATGGGGAAGTGCATTTTGCATAATTAGAATTTAATGTGGTTTAATTTAATGTGAGGTTCGAAGCAGATTTGATTTTCTTTTTATACTATATACTGAGTGCTTTCTTATTCTTATGTTCCCATAAAGATTTATCTGCCTCCCGACTGACAGAAGCATTAATATTGAATTTGAAAGAATTTTCGTTATCAGCATATCCAAATATTCCACATGGAATTCCAGCTCTTTGTGCGATATACGAGGAAATTTAATTCAAATTCTATATGTACATGTAAAAGTACTTCTTGCCCCGTGGAACAGGTATTTATTTAATGCATTTAAATTGAATGAAAATGCCAATTTTTGTTGCTTGTTGCCTTGGCCGTTGGCGTTGACTTTGGTGAGTTGAAACCCCAAAGCTGTCAATCAAAGTCACTGGCAAGTTTATTGCACTTGTAACCGAGGAGAGAGTGGAGGAGGGAGTGGAAGGAGGAAGCCTGGCAAGGAAAGGAAGTGTCTGCGGTAGCCACAGAGTTATTTGTTTGCACATAAAAATAAGCCAGGACGACGTCGTCTCTGGGGAAAATCGACATTCGCACATGTGAGGCTCCAGCTCCACGTGAAAAGCTACAAGCTCATGCCAATCTTTAAAGAAATAATATGCAAACACTTGGCTGCATATATTTTTATAGGGAAATTGCAAAAATTATGAGAAGTAATCATTCAAGCATATAGAATATATATTTTCTGTGTTCTTGGTATCCAAATTAAATGGTAAGCAAACTTCACAGGAAGCCTTGGCTGTCTCAAAGAGGAGATATAGAAAGTAAAGCACAAAAACCTCAATAAACCCACACCAAAAGATCCCAATACCAGGAACCAATAAAAAATAAAAGAAGCAAATGCGCAGCTCTCCTTACTTTGCTGGGAATTTTCATATGAAAGACGCGAGTCGCTGGCAACACAAACAAAACTGCCAAGAAAATAGGAAATTAGTTTTAGCCAGGCCAAAAAGAAAAAGGAAAAAGCAAAAGATATATACTGTGTGTGTATAGCTAATTGAAATTAATTAAGTGCGTATGCTTTTCGCTGAAGTCATGCCTGATTGCCACGAGGAAATTGCATTTGTTCCAGCCAAAACTTGGCACTCGCACTCGTGACCCCAGCGATTCTGCACAATCAACACATTTAACCTTTTCCGCCATGCCCTTTCATCTGCCAAGGAAAGCGAGTGTAAGAGTGCGAAAAAGTAAAGAAAGCATCCAGAGCCAATAATTTATTAAAGCCACGAACCGAACGTCGTCCCCACCCACGGACCCTCATTAGGGATTGAGTTGGTAAACAACTCATCCAGAGTCATCTGGCTGGGGGCTTAATTTTAAAAAACTCAATGTTATTGGACGATGGGCCAGTGACCGGGCCCTGACACCTTTATATATTTATTTCGCTAGACTTGCGACGACGTGACAATTTTAGCAAAAACGGCCACCCAAGTAATCCGCCGTCCTGATGGAGGTTCATGTTCAATGCCAGCCCAGCAATTATTATTAACTGTGCCCCAGGGTGCCGTCCCCCGGGTGAGCTGTCCATTCCAACGCAATTCCAGCACAGATCAGTGTTGCCAATAAAGGATAATTTTTATTTGACATTTTAGTAGCTGAGTTTTTGGTTTAATTTTAAGGTTTTAGGAAGGATTTCTGGAGCTGTGAGAGTCATAGGAGAACATCTTTTTGATTAACTAGAAATGTTATAATACAGGAGATAAATTATGTATATTATAAGCCATAGAAATTTCCCATATATCTTGAACTAAAATATATTTCTAAATGGGTTTTATTTAAACTCTTGGTTTATTATACCATGTACCGTAGGTACAAAGTTTCAATGTGAACCTAAAGATTTCATACTTTCTTAAATCTTAGTTAGTTAGTTTTTCCCACTTTTTTAACCATTAAAAATTATATCAGCTTATTTTTTATGTCTTTAGCCATGTCTTTATTGTACTGACCCCCAGTTGGCATCACAGATCCCTCCCTGGCATTGACATTGTAAGGCTCAGAGCAGAGAGCCTGGGGCGAGAGACGTACTCGTATGTACGTGCCTGGAATTGTACTCTGCTGTGGGCGCAACTAGTGAACAGGATTTGCAATAAGCCCCAGTCCTGTCCTGTCCAAGGCAATCGCAATCGAAGTGAGCCTGCAGCGACACTCTAATTATGCAACTCTAAGCGGCAAGATGGCAACAAATTTGCGGTGTCTGTCACGCCAACGCTGCCTCACATTACGCATACGCCACGTGTGCGGGGAGAGCCTCTGTGTAATACACACAGGTAAAATGGAAAACGCTAAAAGCTAACCAGATTGCCACCGTAATTGGCCTTAATGGTTCATTATTGCTGGCCAGCCACGAAAAAGGAAAGGAAAATGGTGTACAAAAAATGCAGGAACAGGAGAAAAATCAATGGAAATGGAAATGCGAATGTAAGCGGGCGGTGGAAGTGTTTCGAGGGAAAAGGCAATAATGAAAATGGAAAAGCGCTGCAAGCAAGCCTCAAAACATGGTTGCCTAGGTGAGGATTAGGCGGCGGACGGCCAGATGCAGTTTAAATGAAAATGCCTTCCACAATTTCCCAGGCGCCATTCGAAGCCATTGGAGCGTACAACTCGCCTGAAACTCATTCACAAATATCGGACG
>VNJV01011622.1:0-16887 GCA_008042635.1 Drosophila nikananu
TGGATCCTTTTGCATCCACCCTTTAAACTCCGGGTTTTGCAACCACGCATCACGAAACTTTTGTTTGTAATTCTCTTTTGGCATTTTTACACTTTTTCACTTTTCTTACGCGTGCATTTCATATGTATTTTACCAAGAGTGAACTCGATTAACGCAATCGATTACAATAAATGCATAGAGCTGACAATTTTATTAAAAAATAAAAACAGCGAAAAAGATCTTAACGAAAGCAAAAAAAAGCTATTTCTCCCGCCTCCCGCTGTTTTCAAATTTTCCCCCGCTGTTGGACTTCCAAAACCGTCAGATCTGACGGGAAAAAAGCTAAATTGGGAACACTGTTTCACAGTTAGCTTGTTTTGCATTTGGCCAGCAGCCTGCCACGCCTCGAGCCTCAGCCTCTGCTCTTGTTCTTCTCTTGGCCAACTTTTGGCCATTCGGCACACGCGTGCCATTCCATGAATGCAAGTCAGGTGTCCGTTCACCTGGAATTGCACGGGGGGCGGCAGTGAAAGTTGGTAGAACTGCAGTCCTGCCTCTCCCATTAAGGCGACACTTTCAGGCGCATGATTAAGGCCAAAGGATCAAAGTTGACGTGGAAATGCAGCGAGAAAACACGGGCGAGGGTCTTTAAAGGTGAAATTCATTGCGTTTCGAACTTTAAATGGTTTTTTCAAGTTAATTCTACAGAAAACAAATTATATTAAGTTCGTATTATTTTTAAAACCTAATTTAAAAGCTTTTGAATACAATTAATACGTATGAAAAACATGGTTAACTCATTTAGCTGTGCTCTAAATTTACTTAAATATTTCTGGTTGGTCAAAAACTCCCTAAGATTTCCTTAAAACCATTTAAAAATTCACCAAAAGCTAAATTACAAATTCAAATATTCCATTTATTTCCAAATATTTCTCCCTCCGCAACCTCAACCAATAAAACGCAATGATTGTTGTTGGTGAGGTAACCATTATTTATTGACAAAAGCTCAATCAGATGATGAATTGATACAAAAGCTGTGTTCTCAAGGAATTTTGTCCAATCAGAAGTAAGCTGTGGGTGAGTTTATACATATAAATATATTTCAATTTCATGTCCTGGGCCAACCACTGAACGTAGATCGATTGCCAAACAAAAAAGAACAGCCACTGTGATATAAATTGTGTGAATTTAAGAACTACATCAGCAGCAACCGTTCCCTTCTTTTTGAACAATTCAATTTTCAATTTTCCACGCTACACACACCGATGATGACAAATCGCTGAACTTGGCCGTGCTACCAAAAAGAACAGCCACTGTGATATAGATGATATAGATATAGATGATATATCAGCAGCAGCAGTTCCCTGGGGTTGGCAACGGCATAAGATAGTCATCTAAATTCTGGGATGGGTTTCTGATGTCTCGCACTTTAGGTACAAAAAGAACAGCCACTGTGATATAGAAAGGCAAACATACAGCACAGCAGCTATTCTCTCTACTTTAAAGGCTGTGTGATCCTTGGGGCTTCTGCAGAGATCCATCGATGAGTTTTGGACTTGAACATGCGCTATAAAGGAAAATCACTGTGATATGTAACGATGGTTAAAACGCATATCACAACGATCGTTCCTTTTAGCGAATGGCCCTGGTTTATCACTTGGACTTGGTCTTATTTCCCGATATCATAGAGGGCTGCAAATGCCACAACGAACTTCAATGGTTGTCTAGCTTTATGATCAGAAAAATCACCTAAGGCTGGACGACCAAAGAAACTAATTGCAACCGCCTTGGTTCGATATGTATAACTGCTTTCACTTGATACCCTCCAAATTGATGAACATTTTAAAATTATAGCACGAGTGTTCGGTCTAGTCACTTTGCTTGATCGGTTGACCTGGTTGAAAAAGCGACCATACCGACAATCGCCATTCAATTTTAAAATCTGTATTTCTGGAACTTCACTTTGCTGCTGCTGTTGGAGGCTTCGTTGGGTTGGTCAGGTTCTTGAGACACACTTTGCCCAGTGATGAGTTTATCACGTTGACATGACTGCACAAAATGCATCCCAAGATCGGGACCTTTGGCTGGTTCACTGGTTTACTGGTCGTCGTTTCTTGATTATAGGACAAACTTTACCCAGTGCTGGCTAGAAAAAGATGGCAAAACCGAACAAGGTTTGTCGTATAATTGCTGTGCTTCACTTTGCCACACCTCACACTCTGAGGATGCGTTGGTAACTGATGATCTGTCTGCCGGAGGTAGCAACTTTTATACCCAAATCCCTGTGGCTCGCGATCGCTTACCTGTGGGCGGCGGCGGGTGGTTCTTACCTGCAGGGGTCCGTTCCTGGGATTATTCCGCGAATTCGCGTCCCGTCTCGCGGCGACGACCTTCGTGAAAATTTTGCAACTTAATCCGTGGCCATAAACGGATTAATGCAGCTCAGTTTCAGGGGAAAAATGCGCAGCTGTGTCCGCGCATAATTTTCGCAGAAACGCAATTAGGTTAAGCCCGAAAAGGACCTGGGACAGGGAATAGGGAATATAGGGAATCGGGAATCACCGTCGGGTTAATTTGGTAGTTAGCGCGAAGTGTGTTCCCCGTGTTCCTTGTCCCTAGTCCCTTGTAGGTATCGCGCAGGATTTGTCAAGAAATGTTTCCACTTTCTCGCTTAGCACTTTTGGGATGACTGTACCAAAGCCAAAGGGACTACAGTAGCCTAGGATCGCCCTTGACCATCACTTCAAAAATAACCACCTGTTGACAGTTGGACAGCCAAGCAAATGAGCATCTCTCAAGAAACTCTTTTCTTTAGTGTCCTTATTTAATGAAGGATTTATTGTCTCAACTATTTTGTGCTTGACTGTACTGAGAAAACGTATCTTGTTGAAGTTACATATGTATAGTATATATTTTAAAGGATTTATTGCGGGATAACTCTGAATAGGATAACCATAATAAAAAATTCTTTAAGAGCAGAATATAATTATTTTGCTAAGAATATAGCCATAACTTTGGTGATAACCTGATATTATAGAATACAATGGCTTCTTTAGGGTTAAAAAGTTTGTGTCAAAGGACCAAAAGGAGAATTTGGATGCCTCAAAGTCCTGAAAGACATTTACCCCTTATTTATAAAAAAATGAATACGGGAAATTGGTATCTCAAATACTTTTTAGTTTTGCGCCACTGGTTTAAGGTAATTCTTTTTTTTTTAAAGCCTCTAGTTCTAAAGTTTCAAATTTTATTAATAGCTATAATATATAAAAAACACATAACGAAATGAGGGTCTTTTCAGGAAAGCTTACAGATAAGATGTTCTTTCTAAAGAAGATGAAGTCTATCTAGTCTTGATAATTATATAATTGTAGTATAATTATATAATATATAATATAATTGTAGTATAATTATATATTAAAAAATATAATTGTAGTATAATTATATAATTTAGTAGTCTCGTTGCCTTGGCATTTATGTCACTGAAAAGTAATCCATCAGAGCATATAGTTACACATTAACACATTACACTCCTCCGACAAGTAAAGTTCCTCAACACTGAAACCGGAATATTAGGAAAAAGTACATATATCTTTTTGAAATACAATGATCCGCTATGGAGTCATAGAGCCTGTTCTTTTGGGTTTCCTAGCGTTAATAGTGAGTTGATTAAATTTGTATATTTCTTAAAAATTATGGTCCAGCTCTGTGAATTCCCTCAAAAAGTATTTGGAAATGCAACAATTTGAAGCTCTACCATTGCCGGCCTTCGGTCTGGAGGCACTTAATAATAGCACTCCACCAGCCAGAACTGCCAGACAAGTCCATGGGGATGTCAAAACTTTGATTCAGAATGCGAGTGGCATTTTTAAAGTATTCCCAAGCAAAAATCGCGTTGAGCTGAGACCAAATGGCCCGGTGGCACCTCTGGGAAATACAAGGTCGCCTCGACCTCGACGTCCCACGGCTGGAATAAGATTTTTGGCACCTCCTCGAAATGATGAGGCTGAAGGAAGCTCAGGAGAAGGCTCAAATGGCAGAGGCTCAAATGGCGGAGGCTCAAATGGAGGAGGCTCAGGGGGCGCCTCAGGTGGTGGAGGCAACCAACACACAAATGCTCATAATGAGGTGACTGTTACTTATAAGTCATATCACACCAATGCAAGGGGAGATGTTATAACACAGCAAGTCAGATTCCAAAGCGGTCCATTTGAAAAGCTCGACAAAAAACCGGCGAAGAATTACTTTCCATCCATGAAGAAATTGAGCACCGTCTGCATCAACAAGTCCACCATTTACAACGAAATCAAGGTGGAGAAATGGTTAATGCGTGGCCTTAACAGCAAAAAGAAGACTAGTCGTCCGTTTTTAATCAAAATGCGACGCGAGATCTATGACAAGGGCCAATCGGAAATCTGTCACAATTTAACCCTCACCGACTGGCAGAAGTACCAGGAGTGCGCCATCCGTCGGAACCAGCGATTGGAGTACCTTATCCCCAATTATCCGAACCAGCAAGTTGTTTTGAATTAAACAATCTAAATGAGTTTTCTAATGGTCCACAATTAAAAATTCTGAATGCAAAGCCACATTTGTATATGTACTTTTGTTTTAATTGTAAAGAATTTTGATGTTTACAATACATTAACTTATAATAGTTATTATATAATATTAGGCAATATGTCAGGAATGGGTCCTGAATTTATTTTAAAGTTAACAAAGAAAGTATTCAGACAACTGAAAAATAGCCTTTCAATAAAAGTAATAATGCTGCGTCCTATTTTAATATTTATTTGTTATAAATTCCGTGATGTATATATTTCTGGTAAATTTCTCAGCGGCTTCTCGTATATTCCAAGTAAAATCCTCTTTAACTTTTCCAAGTAAGCTTCCTTTCTCTTTTTGAATACCTTAAATTTCTCATATCTCAAAATGCACCTTAATTTCCATTACCCACATTTCCCAAATCAAAACAATCAACAATTTGGTTTTGTAGCTTTTGCTTTTGTTTTGTTTTTTTTTTTCTCTTGTTTATTTGGTAAAATTAAATCAATATCTTCATTTCATTTATATGTTTTTTGTTATTACCTCTTTTCAGATATCATTTCTTAGAAAAACGAACATAATTGTTTCAAATTTTCAGCGTTGTACAACTAGAAGGAGAAGAAAACAAATATTGAAAACAAGAAGATGGTAAAATAATAATAAAAAATCTTCTAAGTAAGTTGTTTCTGCAGCAGCAGTTCTCCTCCATCAGGATGCCTCCAGATATCCTTCCTCCATCTCTAACCTTCTCCACATGCTTCACTCTTACTCCACACTCCACACATCCTCCCTCCTCTCCCTTCTTCTACGCACTCCTCAAACCAGCTGTGGGAAGGTAAAAAAAGATGTACAACAAGATTATTAAGACAAATTTTAGAGAAGTGTGTTGTCGTCTCTGAGGCTGAAAGTTCATGAAGTCTTAGTGGCGATTCTTGATGTCCGCGTATGCAAATTTGACGATTGGGCAATGTTAGTTTGTGTAACATAACTTTTTAGAGGGGTGGTGAATGATAGAAACCTGCAAAAGAACACAAAATAGGATTAGAAATCGAAGACGTTAGTGGGATATTGGAGCCAGGGACTCACCGCTTTTTATAAAATATTGTGGTTGTCCAGTTATTTCGGCTTCAAAGCCAAAGAAATCAATGGGGAGAGATAACTATGATAACTAATCCTTAAATGGTATGTGTTATAGCTTTTTACACTGCAAAGACATATTAGAAAGGCATAACAGTTAGTAAAGTAAATAAAACAGAAATATTGTAAATAAAACAGAAGAATAAAGTCGTGTTAAGATAGTGAATTCCAGACTTAGGAGAGTTGTGTAGTTAAGTTTTACTACAAAATGTTGTCTTTCAACTTATAAATAACTTAATTTCAATAAATAAAATATTAGAAACCCATTGGTGATGTTTATTAAATATCAAAAAATGTTTTATTGATCTATTTAGAAAATACCTAAATCAATTACGGCCTTTTCATTGTTTTTAAAAAACACAAGCAACCCATTAGTGCTTATTTTTTACTGTGAAAATATTTTATTGCCTTATTTAAAGTATAACTCCTTAATTTGTGCATTTCTATAATTTAGAAAGATCACATTTTAATTAACTAAACAAAAAGTTGTAATACCAGACGAATACCGATTTTTAAACCAATTTTAAGTTTCCTCTTAATTAATTTGCAAGTTATTTACAGCAGACTTTCCTACAGAAACTTCAATTTAACTTGTCAAACTTAATGATTACCAACGATTTTACTATTTATTTCAATAAATCTTACACTAAAAAAGTTTATAAACCCATTAAAAGTATACAAAATTGTAAATTTTATTAAAGAAGAATGCTTTTTAAACACGTAAGTGTACCCAACAATCTGCATCGCACTTTCCGTGCAGATACAAAGCCCTACAAACAAACCTGGCCAAAAGTTTGTGTACTGGAAATAATTTGGAAAATAAAAATACCGAAATTTGTGATTTTTTGTTTTGTTTTTTCTTTGTTTTTAAGTTTATTTTCATTATCATTGTTTATAGAGCTTAGTCTCGGTCTATCTAAATTGGATTTGTAGAATTTTTAAAATTAAGAATAGGTTTTAGATCGCTTTCCACATCGGCGGAAATACTGTTGTTGTTTCGGAATACGTCTAAGTAAGTAGGTGGGCAACTTATAAGTACGGAAACAGTCTCGTGAGAAGGAAGGTAATAGATAAAGGGTGAGAGGACGTGAACGAATGAAAACATGTAAGTAACTTACAAGAAATTGTCGGTGCCGATGGCGCGGCCGGTGCCGCTGGGGTGGTCGATGTGGCTGCTGCTCTGACCGCCGCTGGTTGCTGTTGGTTAGGTGTCAAATGTGATTGGTTGTTGTCCCCGTCATCATCATCAATGTAGTAAGTTTTCTGGTAGTTGCCCCCGCCGCCGCTGCCGTTGTTGTTGCTTTTGCTATGGTGATAATTGCTGTGAGCAAAGTTGCTACTGCTACTGATCGTGGTTGTTGTTGTCGTCGCTGCCTGATGCTGCTGCTGCTTGCGCTTGTGTCCGGTTATGCTTAGAGCCGCCGATAGACTGGATGCCGCATGCAGGATCGAGCGCTGATTAAAAATGCTGTTGGAGGCGGCCGCTGCGGCCGCATTGTTGTTCTTCCGGAACTTCTGATGATGATGATGATGAGCTGGGGGCTGCGGCGGAGGCGGCGGGGGCGGCGGTTGCTGCTGCGGCGGATGCGGATGTAGCGTTGGCGGTTGTCACGAGCAGGTCACCTCCGTTGTGGTTGGGTTGGCGCTGCCATTATTACTGCCGTTGTTGAGCGGCTGCTGGGGCTCTGGCTCCGAGGTGTCCATCTCAGTGCCATTTTTAACCGAACTCTTGAAGCTGGGTGCATTCATTTGCGCAGCTGTGGGTGTAGTGGGCGTGGTTGCCCCCAAATCAGATGAGGCATTCGAATTCTCTTCCGTAAGCTAAATTGATATACATTTTTAACATTATCATGCTTAAACTGGAAAGGTGGTAGGACAACTTACCGATTCGCTCAGCCTGTGGATCTTGGCGCCGCTCTCCCGCCCGCGGTTGCCGCTCGGCTGCTGTTGCTGCTGCCCTGGCGGCAGGGCATCCTGAGATTGAGCCAACTCCGTGGAGAGCCGCTTGCGGTTGGCCAGCAGCGTGTTGTTAAAGTTGTTGTGATTCTCCATGGACTTTCGCTCGCGCTTAAGGAAGTCGGCGTCCAGGTAGAGCGACAGCTGCTTGCGTTTCACATGACGGGCATCGATGGTCATGCCCTCCTTGAGCATTTTGATGTTTACCTGTGGGAATTGTTAAAAAACTAAATTAGTATTTGGGTTTATTGCTGGCTGAATTTTCCGTTTACTTACGCCATGCATCATCACGTGCTCCGTGAAATTCTGTATGCTCTCGGTGAGGTCCACATTGAGGTTCTCGGAACGCTCAAACTCCAAACCGATGAACCACATTGAGCAAAAGGGCGCTGAAGTCACCGAGGACTGGCTGCCCTGCGACTGCTTCAGATCGTCCTCATTCCCGCTGTTGTTCTGCGAACTGTTGGCACTTTGGCCCTTCTTAAAGTCAAAACACTTGGGATTAACGTGCGCCAAGGCAATATGCGGATTCCGCTCCAGGTTGCCAATCAGCAGACGCACCTTGGACTCCACCAGGCCGCACCACTCCAAGTGATCGTCGGCCGTCTGGGAGTTTACCAAAAGCACAATAAAGTGTCGGTATCTGTAGAAAAAGCTGGGAGCCTCGAACAAACGCTCCCACGGAATCCGGCCGAGCATGATCTCGTCCGTGATATTCATGCCGCGATTAAACTCATTCAATATGACCTTCTTGGTGGATTCGGACACGTTGAATGTGGAATTCTGCTGTGGATACGCGGGCGTAATGATGGGCATCAAATGATAGCGATCCGAGGCATTGACTCGGGGGTCCCAAACCTAGAACAGGGCGAACAAGGGATTAGTTTATCGGCAAGGCCTGCTTATGACGTATGGCTTACCTGAAATCTTAGATTAACGTTGTCGGGATGCTTAAGTAGCACTGGATTAGGCCACTTCCAGCGCGAGAAAACCAAAAAGAACTTGTGCACCAGCGTGGCAGCTGCGGCATTCGGATACAGCTGGCAGGTCCTCGCCACTAACATGGCCCAGGTAACACCGCCGAAATAACCCAACGAATTTGAGTATATGCCGTGCTCTATGGGGGGAAAATACAAGAAGTTAATATCGCTTTTATTGCAGGTATAATATAATCCTTCGATACTTACTCTTTGCCCACAATTTTATGGTGCGCAGGGCCAAACGGAAATTCTCAATGTTGGGCACCAGCGCCAGGATCTCGTCCGTCACGCGGCAACCGTTAAGACTGCGCACCGAGCGATGGTCCAGATTCCGCAGCAAATTATCGTCGCGCAGGTCAAAATCGTCCGGTATCTCCTTGAGCGAGAGCCTTGCGAATAACAAATCGATCTCGATGCCATCAAAATTCATCTTGATGACCGGCACAAAGGCCTCCTCCACGGAGCGGCACTCGGTCACCTCCGGTTGCTTCTTCAGCACCTCGAAGAAACTCTGAAAGTAGTCGGTGCGCTCAATGTTGCGCGGAGCCACACACAAGGCGTCTATATCGGCGCCCTTGTGATGAACACCCAAACGGTACGATCCGAATGTGTAGATCTTTCCACCCAGCTTCTCCGCAGCAGACTCTGGCATGTTCTTGCTGACGGAGATCTCCTTGACCCATTGTTTCACCAGTGTGTTGAGCTTGGCCAGGATCTCCATGCGGTGGTTCAGCTCGTCCTGGCTCTCAAAAACGTTGTACGGCTCCAAGGAGCCTCGCAGTTCCTCGGTTCTCTGCAGATCCTCCGGCCTGGGCTCGGCCAAACTGATGGCCGAGGTCATGCCCAGCTGCTTGGCGGGCGGTCCGCCCGAGGTAGAGTTGCCATTGAGCTGATGATGATGCTGCTGCTGCTGGCGGTGTGTTGGTTCGGAATTCCACATCCTGTCTGTTGTGTTGTTGAGCTTAAAGTTATATACTGTTCGTGAGGAATTGGAAAGACATTATTTCGGCTGATCATTGTGGTATATTCTGGGTAATAACTCACCTATCTAGGCTTAAAATGTATTTAGGTATTACACTTAAGTTTGCTCTCCAATAAGCCAAAATGGAATTATATATGCGGCACTTCTTTCTACCTTGTTCCTCCTGATTTTTCACGACTGTCTGCGCTTAATAAAATGCTGGAAAATAAAATGGTATAAATAAGTAATGAGTTTATCGAGAGTGCACTGTGTATATCACTTGGAAAGGGTTCTTGTAAACGAGGCCCAGAATTGTCTTATTTTCTATTTGTGGTCTGCAGCTAATGGACAGTTACAATTTATTTGCGCGCTGACTAAATGCAATTTGCAATCTGTGCGATAAGATATTCACCCACCGCCGTTATATTACGAAAAGCATAACAATGAATGTCACGCGGTAGCTGGTCACACCGGCACCTTTAGCCTTTGGGCATAAACAAATGCGTAAAACAATTAGCAGCGGCGAACTGGCAGGAGTAGGAGGCGGAGGAGGAGTACTTGTCGCTTGGCGTGTGCAAATGTGCAGACTAATTGTGAAAATGACAAACATAAACAAAGAGAGAGCGAATTTAAACCAAATTTGCGTGCCTCTGCCTGCTTGTCTTTCCCCGCAGGTAAACGGGACTCTCACCAATACATATACACGCGCTACGGCTCACGCGCTCATGCACACCCACACCGCTGTGAGCGACGCACGCACCACATACATACACACAAAAATAAATACATAAAAGTTTAGTGGGGGGAGAGGGAATTTTATCGCTTGTTTTTGCTTACCTGCGCTGCGTCTTCTAATTCTTTGACTGCCGTTGTAGCCGCTGTCTCTGCCGCTACTTTAAACAAATGGTGTGGGTGTGTGTGAGAGTGTGGCGTGTGTGTGTCCCGTGCCCGTCCGCTGCATTCGTAGAGTGTGCATATGTATGTATGTTAGAATTTGGCAAAAGTGTGGCCCATTCATCTGTTCTAGTTGTTGTTGCAACTTCTCTTGCTTTCGTTTCTCCTCTTTGAGGCACTCTTTATATCTCCCGTTCGTTCTTGTTTCCGTTCGCCCCCTCCCACTCTTGCTGCTGCGACACTTTCTTGTAAAACTCTCGCGTTTTATGCTACGTGACGTGCTCTTCTGACGGCGAAACTGACGCACACGCACACACCGATATACCTATGCCAGTTGCCAAAACGCGAACGCGAACGCAAAAACAAACACTTTTCGCCCACTTGCAGGGTGCTGGCGGCAGCGCTGGGACTCTGATAACGTTGCGTGGATTCGCTGGGGAGATTAGCGGGCGGCAAACATTTTCCGCTGGTTTTTTTATGCTGATTTGCGCGTTCTAGCAATTAATATTGTTGATAATATATCAAAGTATATCGATACTTTTTTCTGAAGATGATAAAGATGTCCTAATATCTAAATCGCGATATTTTAATAAGATCCTTTCGGTATTTTTTGCCAAGCTGCAGGGGAAATTCCGGCTGGGTCGAATTCCGAATTGGTCAGTGAAATGAGGTCCAATTCCGAATCTGAAGCAGTGTGATTTGGCAGAAACAACACAAACTACCATTAACTAGATCCGTTCTGGCTGCAAAATATATCAAAATATAAAAATACCAAACCCGGCTTGGTTTCCAAACTTACTATCGCATGGCTATGAGCCACATCTAAGCTATTTTCTAGCCAGATTAGCGCTGACGTTGGGAGAAAATATTTCCAAGTATGGCAGTGGTATTTAGGGAAATCCACTCCACTTTCGAATTGGAATAAACTATTCAAATTATCGTATTAGAAAACCGACCTGTTGAATATAACATTTTTTCGAAGATATTTTTAGGCTTTTTAAATTATACTCTTACGTTATATATTATTATATGGATCTTTATAACATTAATATAAGCTAGAACCCATATGTAACCCATTTACCAAATGAAGACTAACACAAAATACTTTTTAATTGAAATTTACGTTTTATGTTTTCTTATTATGTACCTATAATCTACATGCTGTTTTCCGTCCTTATAATTATTTTGTCTATGATAGTATTAAAATAAGAAAAATAATTCTATAATACTTCAATTACATCACAGTTTTTATTTGTACTTATAAAACAAACGAATACTTAAACAATTTAATTTGTAATTTACATTTAGAAGAAAATGGAAATAGTAAAATTAGTTTTTACATGTGTTTATTGCAGTCGGCTGATTGCCATCTCTAGAAATATTTTCGCAATCGATTCTGTTTCAGAGATGGTAAGACATCGATGATGCCCTGCAAAAACATGGCTAGCATCGATGTTGTCGACGTTGCCTCCACCTCTATTCTGTTTATTTTTGCGAGGAAAATAAAATGCTAAAACAACAGCAAAAAGCACTGCAAAATGTAAGGCACCCGACGAGCGCCTAGCTGCAGACCCGGCACCGGCCTGCACCTGCACCCGCAAGATGATACCCTGGATGCGCGAGAAGTTCAACGAGAAGCGGGCCAAGTGGCTGGCGCGCAGCAAGCGGGGCGTCGGCGGCGACGTTACACCGGCGGACGGGAGTCCGCGAAGCAGCAGCCACAGTCACAGCCTGCGGACGGACGGAGCCAGCGATGTGGAGAGCCTGAGCGGATCCTCGCTGAACGTTCACACGGCGGAGTGCGAGACGCAGACGGAGACACCACTGCCCAGGCCTTTGGTCGGCGGCGGTGGCTGTGTGCTGAGGACACCCTCTCCCGCGCGTCGCCGTCGCATTCAACTTGAGCTCCAGCTGCAGCAGCGGAGGCGAGAGGAGGAGCATGAAGGGGACCAGGATAAAGACTCTGGCCAGGATTCACCGACGCCCACTCAGCCGCAGCAGGCACATTCGTAAGTGTCAGTTGTTTAAGTACTCACAGTGCCTACCTAAAAACACATTTGTCTTCTCGAAATTTTCCGTCCTCTTAAAACGAACTATGCAAAAACTGCGCAGTTTGTTCCTCAGGTAAGTGATGCGCACAGACTCCGACCGGCACAGCCTAATCCTCTTGTTAATCTCTACAGAAAAACAGCCCAATCCAGCCGCCAAAACAACTCAGCTTGCTGCAGCAAGGCCGAGGACTCCACCAAGCCGGGCGAGTCCATAACGGTGCGCGTGATTTGTCCGAGCTCGCGGGTGCTCGTCTTCAGAACGGACGTCAACAAGCGCTTAAACGAGCTGAAGAGCGAAGTAATCCTAGAGCTTAGCGACGATCCCGACTCCATCCAGCTGTTTGCACCCGATGTCCGTCATCTAAATCCTCGCTATCGCCTGTATCGCGCGGAATACTATGGCGGCGAACTAAACGAGCAAGAGACGCTGGCGCAGCTGAACGTGCGCAACAACGAATCGTTTATCTTGTCGCCGCGACGCAGCACGCTGCCGCATACGGTGGTGCGGATCCGTGAAGTGCCCGGGCCCAACGAGCAGTTGGTAGAGAGCGCCACGCGCTACGTGCCCTCCAATGCCTGTCAGCTGCCCACCATTGACATCAACGAGATCTTTCAGCAGTCAAATGTGAGCTTCCTGAGTCCTCTCCTTTCAACTTCTATTGACTCCCGTCCCCTTTTTAGATACAATACGATGTGAGAAAGGTCCTGATCTCTCTGGCGCAAGCATCGGCGGCTGTAATAGGCGCTGGTCCTTATGCTCCGCGTTTGATTGCCATGCTGAAGCAACGGCTGATCAATCGCCGTAATCAGCAGGCAGACACGTTGCAGTGCCTGGTGGAGATGGGCTTTAAGCGCGAACTGGCTGAATTTGCCCTGAAGACCCACAATGGCGTTTACTCCACAACGATGGAATGGCTAATGCAAAACCAAATCGAGGAAAGCTGCCAAGAGCCGCCGGCCATGGACATGCAGCACAGTGTCTCTTCCATTTCGCCCTCCACGATAGTCACCAATAACGTAACTGAAGCTTATCTTAGCCTGTCTTCGATTTAACGTTTTTAATTTTTGCAACAGGAAACTATTGAAAATACCGCCGCCTTGATGGAGATCGTGCGCATCTACAGCCATCGCGATTCGCCGCCAAGCGATGAGATTGTGGAGTCGCTGACGGAAATGGGGTTCGAGGAGGCGGCAGTGCTGGCGGCGCTCAAGAAAACGGGCAACAACAAGGCATCCGCCTGCGAATGGTTGTGCGACAATCGCTCGGGTAGCGTTATTGAGCTACGCGAAGGCCTGGCACCCGATTCACCTATCCTAAAGGTGATCCTGGAGATGCCGCAGGTCCAAATGACGCTCAGCAATCCCAAAACCTTTCTGGGTGAGTCTAAGCGTAACCAAAAAACCCCTAAGTCGTAGGTAATGATGTGTACTTTATAGCGTTTCTGAGCATACTGGAGAACGAGCAAGCGATACGCGTGTGGCGCGGCGATAACGACACCACCTCGGTCATCACACATATCCTGCAAAAGTACCATGAGGAGAAGCATGTGCTGGGCATCAATCAGTTCTACACGAACCGCTGGTGAACGGCGCCGCAAAGTGGCTTTATTATGAGATTAACCAAATTATATTTATTCATATACATACACCATTGCAATCACGCTTGGTCCACATTTTGGGGCCCCATTATAAAGTGCACACTCGCCTGCTCGCCTGCGTGTGTGTGTGTGTGTATGGTATGTGCCCGTATGTAAAGAGTATTTTTGTAGCCAAAAGAACAATGAATGTAAACTGCACAAAGCCAAAGATGCAATCGCTTTGCCCAGAGCACGCGAATGCACTCTACAAACGCTTACCGATCAGTACGAAATGCATTATATACACACATATATATANACGATACTGATAGGTATGAATATAAATATACATAGGATCTAGTTTTAGTCAGGCCTAAACCCTTACTCTAACCATCTCGTTTGCTAGCTCATCCTATCTCGCACTACGATTAGCAAATATCTCAGAATGACATCCCATAGATACATACGCACATCCCCCTCAGTTGTAAGTAAACAAACTTGTGCTGACGATGGTGTCCGAGCGTTGTATACCAGGTTGTTGTACATAGAGGCGCCATAAAGAGCCAACAACTTGAACTTGAAGTATTATTTTGTAAAACAAATATTATATTTGCATTGTTTTAACAAGAGGCAAATAAATCAATTAGTTTTTGATACAAAACTATGGAAGTGGTGGAGTTTTTTCTTTAATGGATGTTTAAACAATTGGATCATTGGCAGCTATATGATATAGTAGTCCAATCTTGAAAATTGTAACCGAAAAAAAAGAAAGGGGTTAGTTACATCGTCAAAATTGACAAAAAATTAGAAATCGAGTTTTAAATGCAGAAACCAAACCACATTGAAATCGGTTGAAATTAAGCCAATTTACGATCAAAAACCCACAGAAGGAGTTCGTAATTTTTGAGCCAAAAATGTAAATTAAATGAAGGTGGATCCTGGAAGCAAGAGAGCCACGCAGAGAATACGATCCGCGCTTACACATTGTGACGTAATTTGGGCAAAGAGAGACAGAGAGCTGAGAGGTGCCGCAAAAAGAAGAAGGGATTAGAGGAGAGTAAAGTTTGCATAATTGTTGGCGCAATCGGACGGAAAGGATGCAAAAACAAGGTCTCCATGCAGGAGATCGCTGCGGCCGTAAAAAATCGAATCTAAAGGGAGCTTTCCCTACGCGAGTGCGGAAAAGCCAGTGGCCAAAAGTTCGGGAAGTGATTGGCCCCCGCAGTGAAGTGGAAAAGTGTGAAAAGTCGGAACAGGGCCTAGAAAATCCAAAAACGGCAGCCGGAATGCTTCCGTCTTTTTTGTTTTTTTTTTTCGGTTTCTAAACCAAAGCTAACTACTGTGCGTTTCATTTGTTTGGTGCATTTTGTTGTTTTTGTTTATGTGCCAGTGCAACAAGTAAAAAAAGTGCAACACCTTCAACAATTACAAATTCGGCTCCTAATTCGACGTTTTGATCTGCAGCAACAACATGTGCAAGGGTGAGTGAGACAACACTATTTACTCTTTTCTGATTTCCCTGATTTTCTGTGTTTTCGCCCGCGAATTTTTTTTCCTCTCTCTTGTCCCGGCTCTTCTCCTGCTCTTGTGACGTGCAATGTGGAACCTAAGTGAGAGAGAGGCACTTAAAGAGAGCGATCCGCTCTTATTCGAGTAGATTTTTACATCTGGAAACCTGCTGCCCTTTAGCTAAATTTTTTTTTGGCGATTGGAAAATTTTTAAATCCTTAAACAAAATGCATTTGCATTTCAAAACTTAATGAAACTTAATTTAAATAAGTATTATTTTTGAAGCATTCCCTTTGTATTGATTATGGTTTCCTTGTTTTATTTAGTTTTTAATTAAATAACTATTTATAAGCCGTACAATAAAGGGGTTACATCGTCAAAATTGTCAAAAATTGGCCAAAAATTATAAATCGAGGTTTGAATGCAGAAAAGTTATCCGTGAAAAACCAAGAAGAAAAAACCAAACCAGACAGAAATCCGTTGAGTTTAGGCAAAGTTACGATCAAAAAACCACTGAAAAGTTCGCAATTTTTGAGCTAAAAATTTGCAAATTTTTTTCAATAAAATGAAAGGGGTTACATCGTCAAAATTGTCAAAAATTGGCCAAAAATTATAAATCGAGTTTTGAATGCAGAAAAGTTCTCCGTGAAAAACCAAGAAGAAAAAACCAAACCAGACAGAAATCCGTTGAGTTTAGGCAAAGTTACGATCAAAAAACCACTGAAAAGTTCGCAATTTTTGAGCCAAAAATTTGCCCATTTTTTTCAATAAAATGAAAGGGGTTACAAAATTGTCAAAAATTGGCCAAAAATTATAAATCGAGTTTTGAAAGCAGAAAAGTTCTCCGTGAAAAACCAAGAAGAAAAAACCAAACCAGACTGAAATCCGTTGAGTTTAGGCAAAGTTACGATCAAAAAACCACTGAAAAGTTCGCAATTTTTGAGCCAAAAATTTGCCCATTTTTTCAATAAAATGATAGGGGTTACAAAATTGTCAAAAATTGGCCAAAAATTATAAATCGAGTTTTGAATGCAGAAAAGTTCTCCGTGAAAAACCAAGAAGAAAACACCAAACCAGACAGAAATCCGTTGAGTTTAGGCAAAGTTACGATCAAAAAACCACTGAAAAGTTCGCAATTTTTGAGCTAAAAATTTGCCAATTTTTTTCAATAAAATGAAAGGGGTTACATCGTCAAAATGGTAAAAAATTGGCCAAAAATTATAAATCGAGTTTTGAATGCAGAAAAGTTCTCCGTGAAAAACCAAGAAGAAAAAACCAAACCAGACAGAAATCCGTTGAGT
>VNJV01011628.1:0-40221 GCA_008042635.1 Drosophila nikananu
ACCACACTGAAATCCGTTGAGTTTAAGCCAAATTACGATCAAAAAACCAAAGAAAAGTTTGTGATTTTTGATCCGAAAATTTACTCATTTTTTTTAAAGAAAATGAAAGGGGTTACATCCTCAAAATTGTCAAAAATTGGCCAAAAATTAGAAATCGAGTTTTAAATGCAGAAAAGTTCTTTATTAAAACTAAAAGGAAAAACTACTTCCATGGCAAGGGGGGTGGTGAGTCGGGAATGCATACATAAATCATGGATGAAAGTGAAAATTGGTTGCACCTACCACGGGCACGGCTTGGACCCAGGCTCCCAGGTGGGCGCCGAAAGGTGCTGCCTCCGCCGACCCGTGACACCGCCCATTTGGGGCGTAATTACGGGACAATATACACGCTTCGGAACTGGAGCCAGCAGGCAGCAACGGAAACGTGGAGCCTGAAGACAGGGACTGGAAAACAGCGGGCTCCATCGCCAATCCCCCACAAGGAACACGAAGGTGTTGCTGCGGGTCTGCTGTGGGTACATTGTAAAAATAAATGTGTGAATTACTGTAGTAATTAAATATATTTTTTTGCCAAATTTACATTTATTTTTATTACTTAGGAGGTTTAGTTACCGATATGGCTTTCCAAAATATTATAAATATTTATATTGTATCAATTTAATATATTAATATGGAAAATAATTATTTACAAACATTTAAAATAATTTACATTTTAGGTTTATATTCTTTTGTGATTTTCTGATTTAGATATATAATTTATATTTATAGCCAAAACATGTAAGCGTGTACTCTGCCACTTTGCCATTGGCTCATAAATGCTCTTTTGTTGTATTTTGACTGCTGCGCTTTTGCAATTTAACCGCAATAAATTATAGAGAAGTTGTTAAATTTTAGCGCACGCAGAGAGCAGGAAGCGCTCGAAAAATGTAGGTAATGCATCCGAGGTAATGATGATGCTATCACCGGACTATTGTGGCCGTATGGATAACTAGTAACTATTTCTCCGGTTGACCAAAACGAGACTCGTCGACGCGACTGGCGTGAAAATGTTATTTGTACATATTTGATATACGTTTTAATTGAGAGCCATGAAAAATGCAGGCGCTGGGCAAAAATGCGCTTAAAATAATTAAATTTATTGCCGCATCAGCGATTTGGCAGCTGACTAAGCGAAAACCAACCGCAATGTCGACACAGCCAAGTAATTTGGGGTACAATAAATAACACGAGCATGTATCACTAAATAATTTTGCATTTATTTCATATAATACAGTACACATTGCATTAAACTAAATAAAATCTATTTAATATATAATATATATTTAATATGTAATCGTACACAATCATCAACCCTATATACGCCGCTCTGCCTTTCCTCCGCTTTGTCTGAGTCTGCATATACACTTTGTGGTATCCGATGCATCGCTGCTACCTCTTCGATTTGTTAACAACAATTATTGCTATTTGAATTTATTATTGATTCAAGTGTATTATTTTGTTTTGTCTGTTTAAAACCTAACATTATATTTTGTTTGTTTTGCGGTGTTTCAAGTTCTCACAGGACATTTGCCTGTGCGTGTGTTTGTGTGTTAGTTAAAATATATATAGTTTCCATTTAAATTTGTTGTGTATACGAGACAAACAATTGAACAGTTTAAAACAGTTTGCTAGTAAACCAAGCCCAGTTCGTTAACAATTTGAATTCGGTTGGGTAAACTATTTACATGGGAGCATATGCGTATAAATATAAATATAAGTTCACCAATAAAGTGGTTTAAAAACATCGCAAGCCCAGAGCTCGTTGTACAATTGAACTAGAAGCAATCAGAGTGCAATCTTATGGCAAAACTTAACATTTGGTTACGATTGCGGTGAGCGAGCCAAAACGGAGGGATGCATGCCTACGAAATTGTTTTGCATACGCAACTATTCCTTGAATAAATCGCCATACCGACAATAGTCTTAATGTTGGGAATAGTTAGAAGAAAAAAATGAAAAAAGCCAAACCACTGACAAATCACGGAGGAAAAAAAAGACACATGTTAAAACAAAGCTTGTAAACTAAGTGCAGAGCTCATAAAGTGGGCTTAAATGTTTGATCAAATGACAGGAATTTTAAAGGAGCGGTCTTCCTTGCAGTTATGCTTAACTGCATTCGAATAGGCAAGATGCGGACCTGCACCTTGGGAGCTATTAGTGCGAGCATGGACACTAAATGGTCAACTGTCTTTTGTCACAGCTCTGATTTAAAGTAAACACTACAGTTGATATGACGGCACTAAACTTAATCAAGGCCTAGTTGTACGTACACACAGTTTAGGTGGTATAGCAAACATAGGAATACAGACAGATATAGGTGTTTGTGTGTGTTTTGTGTACAGTATACACAGTATAGTAAGTAATTTATATACGTACTTTATAATAATAATAACAGTAACTATTTAACGCAACATACGGTCGACGAATGGGGGAAATGGAAAATAGGGTAATGGGTACTGGTGTACCGGGTTACGGGGTTACGGGACGGTAACGCAGGCGCTCAACTGGAATTAAACATTAATCAACAAACCGACCATAAATCGACTGCCACTCATTCCTGGCAGAAGCCCTCAGTCTCCTCGATGGCAAAGGTCAGCTTCTCCACCAGCTGATCGTAGCTCTTGTACGGCGGCAAGTCCAGCCGATTGAAGCAAGTGTGCGAGCGCGGCAGCCACGTCTCCTTGCCCACCTTCTCGATGCAGAAGCGTTGCGGTCCGTTGGAACCCATCAGCTCGGCAAATCCACCGACCGGGACGCGACACGTCCCTGTGACAAACTGGAGCAGGCGGGCACGCTTTTCGTTATCCGTTTCGCGTACAAACTGTAGTAGTAAGTAGTAATGATTAAAACTTAGAGGGCAACAAAAAATAGAGGGTAAGAGCTAGACCAACCTGCCAGAACCAGACAACCTGCTTCGAGTTGCGATTGTAGTGCCTGTAGATAGTGTTGCGCTGCCAGTCCTCTACGTCCACGTCCTGCATGCCGCACAGAATCAGCTCCAGCTCGCGCTCATCAAAGTACTTGAGCCACTCCAGGGGTACCACCTCGTTGAAGCCCTCCAGGAACGTCTTGGTTTGTTGCTCAATGCCACTGTAATGAGCCTCTTACTCAATCTGCTGTTGTAAGTAAAACTACTATTTGATACTTACCGAGTCATTCGCCACTCGGTCATCAGAGTGATGTATTCCTCCTTGTTCTCCTCCGTCACGCGCTCCTTCTCGCCGTTCTCCTTCAGCTCGTGGTGGATGATCTGGCCGAGCACCTCAAAGTCGACGCTGAACCACAGTTCCAGGCCACACTCATCGATATTGTTGTCCTTCACCCAGATCAGCGAGTTGTAGAACTCCGGATCGATGGTCTCGATGTCTTTGATCGTCAGTTTCTTGTTTAACATGCGCTTGTAGAAGGGCATGGTGAACCCGCTGTAGATGAACCTGCCATGGTACAGGGCCATCGCGATGAAGCGTCCGATAAACTTGAAGTACTGCAGGTGATCGGGATTCACGTAGGAGGCGGGATTTATCTGCAGGCTGTAGTTGTTCTTGTTCGCGTACTCAAACAAGCAGTACATGGGATTCAGGACCTCGTGGGAGAGCAGGAAGAACCATTCACGCGACACACCGCCGTAGTCAAGGCCCTCCTCGCCGCGGAAGATGATATAAAGGCGTCTCCGCAGCTCGTAGGCGGGCAGTCGCATGATCTGGTGGTAGGAGTCTTCGAACAACGTTTGACGCGTAACAGTGATCTTGATGTGCGATGGCAGAGCGTTGCTCTGGCACAGATACCGGAACTGCGACAGCTTCCAGCGGAAACTGCGCTCATAGGCACGCGGCACGCCATAGACACCCTTGGCTCCCTTGGGTGCTCCAGGTCGTGGATCCTCGAAGGTGGTCCGACGCGTGTTGTGATCCACAAAGAATCGCTCGCCGGCGGCTGTGTAACGGATTTCCCAGCCAGGCGGCAACGGGCCTTCGTTGATTAGGCTGACCTCCTGACCCTGGGTACGCGGATCTTCCCACTGGGTGGTGCGATTCTTGTGGTTCACGAAGTACACCCGGTTGTCCGACTGGATCTGTACACAGGGAATGCCGTATTAGAGAAATATTTTCTTGCATTAAACACGATTTGGCTCACCTTCTTCTCCCAGCCATCGGGCAGCGGACCCAGTGCATCCTCGTCGTCCTGCGTAACCTGGGCGGTCACTGCCGTTGGTTGCTGTTGTTGCTGGGAATACAGATACCGCTGATTGCCCTGAGACACAACATGGGCCCTCTGGCCCTGCCAGTGCTGGAAGTGCATCAGACGTTCGCTGTTCGGCCGCTGCCAAGTGGTCTTCCTGGTGTTGTGATCCACATAGTAAACGCGACCCCGTCCATCCTTTCTTATCTCCCAGCCAGGCGGCAGCGGTGTCGGCTTCTCCCAGTAGGTGGATCGTGTGTTGTGATCTACGTAGTACCGCCGGCCATACTGATCCAGACGAATTTCCCAGCCAGCGGGCAGTGGCTCATCGTCCGCCGGCTGTGGCTGCAGTTGTGGATCCGTGCTTTGGCTCACCGGCAGTCCCCCTACGGGCTGCTCCATTGGAGGTCCGGCCACTCCGGCACCTGCCACAGCCGGTCCTCCGGCTGGCAAATAAACTGCAGCCGGCGTGTTATTCTCCGGTAGCGCTCCATAGACTTGCGTTAGGGGACGTGCAAGTGCAGGAGCTGGCGGCTGTTGGGGATACGGTGCTGTCTGTGGCACCGCCGCCGCAGCACTGCCATTGACCATTCTCAGGGGTTGCTGCTGAGCCTGCGATTGCTGCTGCTGCTGTTGTTCCCACACAGGTGGATCTGGCGCAGATCGTCTGGGAACCGTACCACCATTGGCCAAGGGCGAACGGTTCTCTCCGCCATTGCTATTCCCGCTGCTCGAATGGAGTCGCATTCGCGCTCGCACTCCGCCGTAAATCATGCAGCTACGACCGGCGGCCGCATCGCTGACCATTGACGGATTGACCGCTTGGACGGGAGGATTGCCATTCTGTTGGACTGACGCTCCCTGGATCTGCAGCTTGCTCATGTCCAACTTAAGGCCATTAAGGATGGCCACCAGCTCTCCGCTCTTCGTCTGTCGGTTGTCCGACTTGCTGGTGACGAACAGGTCAATGGTCAGTTCGAGGAACTCGCAGCGCCCATTGTAGTGCTGCAGGATGTGTGCCAGGTTGATGCTACGTTCGCCCAGCATGGCATCTTTGCGGAAACTGGAGTGATCCAGCACCTTGAAGTGCAGGGTAGAGTTCGGCGTGATCTAAGTAACCAATTTCCATTAACTAAGTTTTGTTCAAGTAAAATTTTAATTTGTTATCCCCTCACCAGCACTGTGAACTCCTCATTCCACTTGGGCAGATAGCTGTTCTTAACCAGGTCCGTCTTTCGCTTGCTCTTGTTGTCGATCAGCAGCTCCACGTAGGGATTCGGCTTGAGGAAGCCATTGTTGCGCAGCGAAGCCTCCTCGACTAAAAGGGAATCCGGGAGATAATTAATTGTACATTTCGTTCATTTTGTTCTGTGTTGTGTTTGCTCACTTGTCACGCTTAATTGATAGTATCCTTGATTGGCACCCCCACTGGCCCCCGACACCGAACCCGATCCCGAACCAGCATTTGAGGTGGAATTGGGACTGGAAGACGTCGTGGCTCCATTCACTGTTTGTCCGCCGGCCTCCATACCGCCGGAAGCTGCTGCACCCGCTGGCAGCCCATTTCCATCGGCCATTTAGGGGCTGTATGTGTGGTCCGTCTCCTCCTCCAGCTACTGCCTTTTGTTGAATGACCTTCAGCGGCTCTTTTGGAGCTGTCCCTCTGAAAGAGAAAGCGAATATTAAACAGGGTATTTTGTGGAAAGTATCGAATGAGAAATTGCGTGTTTGGTAGCTGATAAGATAAGACCGGAACCCTCCCCAAATGGTGACTCTCCTTTGCATGTTAAAGTACTTCCCATATTAATACTACCACAAGTTGTGTACAAAGTTATGTAAAATGGAATAATTTCCACTAAATAAAAATTAAAACTAACAAAGTAAAGTGAACAAGTTATTTACCGAGAATACTTTAGGCTTTACAACAAAAAAACAAAGTTAGGTTTGCAGTTGCCTTTAAAAGCGTTTAGCTCTTGACAAGTTTTAAGACCTAATCTTGGGAGCGAGATAATGCCGCAGCTCTATATCATTATGAAAGCGACTAGCCGCAGATAAGATATAGACTATAGTAGTATATAGTGTAAACGACAGTAAGCCAACAAAACTGTTAACGAACAGGCCTTTTTATTATTTTCTTTGCTCTATAAATTCGTCGAAATCAAAGGAGGCAACAGCTTTTAAGGCTTAAATATTGTTAATTTTTTAGCTATGGATACAGTGCGTTTCAGCCACGTAATATGTATGTAGATTTGAAAGAAAAGATATTTATGGATTTCACAAAATTGCATGAAGTACATTTCCTTCTTAGCTGACACAGTAAACTAATTTATTCTATGTTGCTAAGGCATCAACTTAAATAAATTCAAGCAAACCAAGTCAGTATGGGGTGGGTGTACTGATAAACAAATGCAGTTGAAATGTGGTATTTTTATAGCTCAAACTTTTACATTTATGGAAGTATTTCAGTATTTGAAAAGTATTTTTGTAATACTTTCACCGGTTAAGAATTTGTCTTAATTTCCTGATAATTAAATACAGGTATGTACATATGTTCAATCAATAATTTTATCGCTGCTTTACGTTTCTGGGGAAGCACTGTTTTCTGAGTTATTAATTTTCGCCATAATTCCCGGCTGTCGGTAAATTTTTTATACAATTCCCCCACCGATTGCTGGTCATCTATAATTTTGATAGCAAACACCCAGACCAATGCACACCCAATAGATTGTATAATAATACTATGTGGCATGCTATGTGACTCATCAACAAAAACAAGTACACCACGCGAAAACGAAAACGGTAAATGAACAAAGTATTTTGATTTCGGTTTCCAATAGTTGAATGAACATTGCATATTGATTGTGCGACCGACCGACCGTACAGTTGTTGCGATTTCCCATGTAGTGCAGTATTTCTTTATTATTATTTAGGCAGTTATTTTCACGTGAACAAGTGCAAGGCACTTAATTGGTTCTTCTCTTTTTAAAGTAAACTCTTTAAAGAGTGAACGCTACTTTACGAAGAAAGAATTAAGAATTTATTAACAAAATAAAATATGCTTTGAACTATTTGTCACACACATTCCCCTTGAGTAACCCCCCTTCCCATATATTTATTTACCTTAGCGAGCGTACACTGTATTTCTTGAATTGCCAACATTTGCAGTCTTTTGCAATTGCTTTTGGAATCTTTTTTGAATGAATTTTGATTGAGACATCACATGTGATCACTTAGATTGCAATTAGCACGCACTTTCCGGCTTTCTGGCTTATCTTTGGCGGATATTTTGTGTTTATCAGCGGGACCGGAACGGGCCGGAGGAAGCCATCAATAAATATGCGAGAACAAAGGGGATTTATCTGTGGGGACAAGAACAAGAGGGAAAGCGAAAAACACACAGCAAAAGTAATCAGCAACAGCTGTCAATAAATCATGCACTTTCCAGCGGGGCGGGGAAAGGGGCGCACACTCATACACCCGCACTTGAACTTCCTTGACGTGAGACAATTATCGACCGATGGGCTTCAGTCACCCACACAACGACAGGCGCTCACTATCACTTACACTTCTCCACTTTACCGAATATATTCGTGGTCATGTAACGCACGCCAAACGCCAAAAAAAAGTTGCTCCACTCCCCCACTCCCACTCCATCACTCCCTCTTCTTGCGTGTATGTGTCTGAGTGTTCGTTTGTAATTGAGGCAAAGGTCGCGACTCTTGTCTCGCTCGCACACGCATATGCAAGTGCTTTACCTCTTAGAAATGGAAATTCCAATGTCTAAAAGGTGTTTTCTGTTTGCAATTTCAGCGTTTTTCTTCGTTTTAGTCTTCCTCTTTCCTTTTACCTGCCGTCGCCTTACCTTCTGCTTCTTCTTCACTGCTGCTGCTGCTCCTACGATTTGCGTCTGTGTTTGTTGTCTCCTGCTAGCGCGTGTGTGTGTGAGGGTTCTTGATTGATTCCGTTTTCCTGGCAATTGAATTGGTGGGTGGAATATTGGAATATTGCATTGGACTCGCCGTTGGCGCTACCGCGTTTTCCCTGGGTCTACGTACTTGCGCGCACTTGATTTTGTAGCACTAATTGTTTATTTGTTATTGTTGTTGCAGTAGAGTAGGGTTGTTGATAATATATCAAAATATCAATATATCGATATATTTTCTAAAGATGATATCTTTATATCACGATTTTTTGACCAAATATCGAAATAGCGATATTTTTTCTGATATTTTTTGTCAGAAGCCCGCAAGAAAAATGCATGATAATTTCATCGATACATAAATTCTTATTTTGAAGAAAAACTTTTCCAAATGGACCTTTGGATCCCTTTTTTGATCGCGCTAGTAATGCAAGTTCAACCGCAAACATCGATGATGGTCGTCAATGTTTACAAAACATAAAATTGAAAAAAAAAAATCGGCCAACTCTTCAGATGAGCTGGGAATTAGAGGTGGAGACTATCGGCACTATCGACTGTTGAGCACTATTAGGGAACAATCGATAGCAATCAGACACCAGAGTAAATTATCTAAACAGAAAAGTCTGGCAACGCAACGTGCTCAAGCCGCAGGGCCAGTCCTCCCAGACTTTCGAGCTCCAACGTGCTATACTTACAAACAACGTAACTAAAAACGTAATCGTCTGAGATATTTATATTTTAAATTAAATTGACTTATAAATAGCTGGTTCTTTATGTTTTTTTATATGTTTATTTCATTCAAATAAATTTACAACTTTAAAGTTAAAAAAAAATGTTTCCTAATGTATTTTTTTACAAATTTTGAAGCATTGGTTTAGAGAAAGACACCTATTAAATAAATTAATATTTAAGAAAGAAATTTCAAATTAAGTTTTTAAAAAGTTTTCCGGTCCTAGCTTTGATAAACCCAATATTTTATGCGATGTCGTAATGTTATGGTAGCGAATGAAATAATCAAACCTTCATTAGTTTATCTTTACGACTCCCTTAAAAGTTACTAAATACACACTCACTTTGGTTTTTTATTGCATTTTTAATGCAAACAAACTGCGCACAAAAAGTGAAATTTCCTAGATTCCCCAATCTTTCCAGCCACAAAAAGAAATGTTTAAACAATTATTTAGCAGCCGCTTTAAATGCGAGCGCCAAGTTCCGTTGAGAGCGGCTCTCCGCCAAGAAAACTTGGCTGTCAGTCTTTTTTCACACATTGCCACTGAGTTTCCGAGTTTTTGGAGCTTCGCGTTGAAGCATGATCGAAAATTTAATGTGCCGTCCGCTCTGGATCTTCAGTCATTCGAGTCGCGGGCTTTGAACGAAGCGGAAGTCACAGATAACGGATTACGAAAGGATTACGCGGCCAAAGGATACGCAATGAGGCAGCTGCTGATATACGCGCTAATAACGTCGGGCTTGTTTTACTTTTCCGAAGGTACAAAAAATCGACCAGCTAGTGCAAGTGCTGAACAATTAAGAGCCAGTTGTGGTATTTTTAAATTAAAAAGGGTTAAAGGCCTTTTATAAATATTACCCTTTTCTTTTTGCCTTTTAATCATTTTAATTTCTTTTCTATAAAAATAAATAAACTAGTAACTTCTTAATGATTTTCATCATAAACAAAAATTGTACTTTAATTTACATATATAAAAAGACTCCTAGTTAGTTCAAGCCGATCTTAAATATAAAATTCATAATTACAAAATTTAACAATTCCAAAAATAAATAAATTTCAGAAAAGAACAAAACTGGCAAAAGAAAACTGTGTGAAAATAGTTTAGACTTTCTCCGTGAACCTACCTCCATCTTTACGTGTTTCTTTTTCCTTTCTTTATTTTTCCTCTTTCCGGACTCTTGGCCGATCCAAAGGCAAGCCCTGCCCCGAAAAGACTCGCCCGCACAAAACGCGCTGTGATGCCTTCTACAAGTGCCGGGAGCTGCCCTCCAGCTCCCACGTCTGGATTCCAGTGCGGTGCAACGAGGGCCTGGTCTACGAGTCCAGCCTCGGCAGCTGCGTCCTGCCTGGCGAGGATTGGGAGTGCGTTACGCCCAGTGAGATGAGCTCCACAGAGTCGTCCTCGAAGCCGGATGCCGACATACTGATAGTCAACGACTTGGACGAGGCAGGTATGCTGCTGAGCGATTCCTCCCACAAGGATGATGGCACGGTTGAAATTGTCCTAGACTCCACTTTGAGCAGTGAAGAGGACGAGCCGTCGGCTTCGGGAAAGAGCGAGCACAAATCAGAGGAGGACACCTCCTCCTCCAGTCACCACTTCGACTCCAGTGGCGACGGTGAGCTGGTGGAGCTTGAGTCGCCGACTCCGGTTTCATCTCCTGCTCCCTTGAAGCCCGAAAATCGCGAGGAGCAGGAGGAGACTTCGCCCAGCTTGGAGCATAGAACCGAGGTGGAGAAGCTAAAAGCAGAGCTCAAGCAGGCGGCTGGAGTCAGTGAATTATCCAAGCCGGGATCACCCATCGATCCCAACCTGACGGCGCACCTGCAAAGACTCTCCCAGTTGATTGATGGACTGCAGCAGACGTACCAGAAGACCGAGAAACCCCAGGCGGAAATGCGTCCGGACCAGTTGAACGCTTTTCTGGCTCACTTTGACATCAAGAATCGCTACGAGATGATGAATCCTCTGGAGCAGAGTACTCTCGGCACCACCAGCAGCACCACAGCGGCACCGGCCACCACTCCAAAGTTGCCAGAACCCCACTCGAACAAGACTCGCCTGCAGGAGCACCTGAGTCACCATCGCCTGGAGCCTGAGACGAAGCTGATGCTGACCAATGCCCTTCCCTATTCCGCCCACGGAACCAATGGCCAAGGCTATGCCAACTCGCAAATAGTGGTTAATCGTCCCGAGGGTTCCGTGATGTTTGCCCTGCCCCCCAATTATGGGATGAGCCAGGAGCAGGGTGGCTATGCCAACCATCATCCCGCCCAGAGTCACGAGTACAGCGACCACGAGCCCAAAATATCCGAGGACACCTTGAAGACCGTTCTGGAGCTGTCCAAGCAGATGATAGCTGCTCAAAATCTGCCCAAGGTGCTGCCCAATCCCGGCTACAATGGCTACTACCAGCCCATTCTGCAGCCGGTATTCATGTCGCCGCAAGGCAATCCCTTCCAGCAATACTACGGCATGCATCCTCCCCTCAGTGGTCATTACATGCAGCACAAGAAACACTCCTCCGGCAGTTCCTCCAGTAACGGAGGCTACAACAAGCCCAGCACAACAATTATACACAACAACGTGATACCCGTGCACCTGTCCAGCACGAGTTCCGGCGAGAAGGAGGTTCTAGACACGTACGGCAACAGCCTGGGTGTGTACCCCAGCATGGACAAGCATCAGTCAAGTTCGAGTGGTGGAATGGAGTACATGACCACGGCCAGGCCGGTGTCGATGACAACGATGGCGAGTACCTACGCCTCCTACGGCTCCCAGTCTCCGTTTGCCAATGACTACACACTGACCACTCCGCGGCCCTTCGAGCACCAGCCCTCGGCCGCCACCGTGGCCACCTACTACACGCCGAGCCCGCATCTGGGCGAGCACAATGCCAACCGAGTGTACCAGCCCACCGAGAGCTATCCCACCTCGATGAACATGCCCAGGCCGATGGATATGTTCCCGGGACAGATCGAGGCGGACAGGGTGGCCATACGACCCAATTCGCAGAAAATCGAAAGCATGGAGATGATGGGCGATGATGACTTGATTAAGGCCAGCTACCAGAGCGCTTCACCATCGGGAGCTGGCGGCGGCGGCGGCGGTGGCGGGAATGGGAACACTCTTCCTCACGTACTGACCTACAGCAGCGACATGAGCCAGCAATTAGCACCTGGCAGCGGGTATCTGGAGCAGAGCTACAGCCACCATAAACACCAGCAGCACCATCCGTATATGCCCAGGCCCACGATGGGCAGCAGCATCTACAGCGATGCGGAGGGCAACATGGAGATGAGCATGTTCACCAGCAGCCCGAATCTCAATCCATTTACGGCGGAGAAGATGAAGTACCCGTCCAGCTCCTCCTCGCCCAACGGTCAGCTGGTGAACTTCAATGGGAACTTCATCAGCCTCGATGTCTTCCAGAAGTCCATCCTGCCGCTGATGACCAAGACCTCGGCGGGTCTCAGTGATCTGGGTAATGTGGAGGTCATCACCTGCCAGCCGGGAGTTAGGCAGCCGAATCAGACCGACTGCACCCGGTACTTTGTGTGCAGCAAAAAGGATGGCAAGGTTCTTTCCTACTCCTGCCCGCCCTACACTGGTTTTAACCAACAGACTAGGATTTGTGATGCCCCCACCTATGCCCAGTGTGGCAATGCGATGCCTGCCTTCAGTGGATACACCATAGACACCAACAGGCGGCTCCAGATGGAGACCATCAAGATGCTGAGCGAGGCCAAGAGGCGGCAGGAGGCCGCTTTGAAGGCCCAGAGCATAGCCAATCTCCTCCAGCAATATGGGAGCAGCAGCGGCAGTAGCAGCAGTAATTTCCAGCAGCAGCAGCAACAGGCGGGCAGGCCCGGCATCTCCTCAAACATAGAGAGCGATCCCATGGACTCGTATGTGGTGAATCTGCCGGATATCCAGTTCGGCACCACCACCACCACCAGCAGGCCCACCATCATCCAGGCCAACATAGGAGGTGGATTCGGTGGTAACATCGGAAGCAGCTCATCCTCATCCTCCTCTTCGACACCCGCCAAGAAGCGAAAGTACTACTGCAAGGAGGGCGACAAGATCCCGGACCAGACCTCCATCTCCAGCTACTTTGTGTGCTACAAGAATGCGCAGGGCCAGATGAAGGGCCACAAGATGAGCTGCTCCAAGGGCCTGCTCTTCTGCCCCAAGACCCTCCTCTGCACACTCGCCACCAAGTGCACCGACTAATCACCTGCACAAATGGACAATATTGTTGAGAATTTTTCCACAATTGCCACCTAAATATAAGTTATTTATTCTAATTTTAGTTGGGAGACCGAAACGAGAAACGAAAATAAACCCAAGAAATATACCTGTGCCTGTGTTTTCTTTTGGGAAAGTTTCTCGACTTGTTCTAGACCGAATAAGACCTTGCTCTTCCGGTTTCTGGGCTTATTAGCCTGAAGAACTGACCTTCTAAAGTGACTCCGAACGTGATATGTGCCAGGCGGTCACTAAATGTCAGGAGCGGAGTTGGTTTGTCAAGGGAAAATGTGGGTATTAAATAAGAAAATATAAGGAAAAACTATTTACCACTTAGTATTCGTTTCTCCATGTAAAGTATGATGTAATTTGCTTTTACTAAATTTTGGCTTATCTAAAAATAAACTATTAATGATTTACTCTTTAAATATTACTAAAGTACACCTTAGTCAGGCTGAAAAGATAACCTGTTAGGAAAGCGGAATGAACATAAACAAAAATTGCAGCACTAACATAATATATAATTTATTTATTATATGCACAACACTTCCCACAGTTATTATTTAAAATAACATTAAAGTTATTTGCCCTTCGAAGCTATTCCGCCCCTGTTTTAAGTCACTCGATTTTCACTTTTTTAATGTCTCCATGGAGGCTTTTACTTGTTTATGTTTTTAGTGCGCTGCCCAAATGTTCATCATCGTTATTACATGAAACAGTTGACATTTACGCTCGTGATCCGAGATCTAGTTTAATTATAAACACACATTTAAGTTGGCATAAAAATGAGTGCAAATGTACCGAGCAAATATTTAAAGATTTTCTCAAGTTGTGTTGACCGGTTCACAGGTTGCTTTTTAGCGTGGTGTAAAAAAATGGTGGGATGACATGTAGCCTTTTATGTTATGGTAGTTATTAGAGTAATTAAGCCAAGTTGTGGGTATTAAAGAAACAATCATTTTTAAACAATTTTTTAGGCATTGGATTATCGGAAAAATAGAAAACATTTTGTTTGTATTTATTTCACTGCGAGGCCGTCAAGCAAAAACACAAAAATGTTCTTACAAAATTTGTTTTAAGTTTAGAAAATCCGGTAATGACTCAATCCCCTAGTCAAGCCAATAATTTTAAAGTAAATTCAATTTAAAATGCTACCTTTTTTATAAAAATATTAAAATAACATAGTTTTTTATGATCATTTATGATAAATTCAGTATAGATCTAAAGCTAAAGACTTTGAAAAGGAAAATAATGCTATATTTGTTTCTATGAGAATAAGCTAAACTCTCTATTTAGTGCATAGGAAAATTCTTCCTCCATTTATTTTCAAAAAAACAAAACTTAACAGTCATAATCATAAGTTAAACTTATTTTAAAAGCAAAAGTGTAAAGGGCAGAGCCTTTCTTTGTGTACTCTCTTACGGTTCTAAGATTTCACTTTCAACTCCGGTGGCTCTAACCCCGGAGATATTACCCATCTCAGATGAAGATGCTGCTTCTGACCCTGCCCGGAGAGATTATTATTTTTATTACTATTTTTTGTTTGTCTTGGCGCGTGTGCCCCTCTAGAAAGTGACAGTTTTCTTCTAGGTAAAATCCACTTTCTCCTTTGACCGCACTCATCTGAGAGGCCCTTTCCTATGCTATCCATACTCTAATTAGTCGCTAATAATTGTTTAAACGCACTGGCACACACATCAATTTAGGCACACTTGACGGGATGGCTGAGCACGCGTTGTTGTGCCGCCTAGAAAATGTTGATTTGACACTCACGCTCCTCCCAACTCTCACTCGGGACCATACAAAATATATATAAACATATATTTGTCGTGAAATAGAGCCCAAAGCAAAGTACAGTTCACAGATATGCCACTTCGCCACAGTGGACACTATGGTTAAGTCAGAAACTCCACTTGCGTAACCCTCCGGCCAGTTGGCCAGTTCATTGGCTTTCCACCAAGAGCGTCATTTCCACAGGTGACCTCTGGGGACCTTCACGAAGAAAGTCGTGTGTCAGCTTTGGTCTGTGGAGGAATAAATATTAGCTAGTGCAATTAACCAAAATATAATAAACTTTTTAATAGGTGCTTAGTTTTGGCAAATGCATTGTGTAATGTGCTTTCAGGTGAAAATGTAGTTTAAATGAATTTCTTTATAACAATAACAATATTAAAAATATACGTTTATATTTGGTTTTTTAAGCTGAGTGCTGAAAAGTTTAAAATGTTTCCCAAAGCACCGAAAATGTTTCAAAATTAAACAAACACATGAAAACTCTGTTCTAAACAGTTGAATTTTTATTAGTTTTAACCATTTTGGAACCTGTCATCCACTCCTTTCCATTCGATTGATATAAGCTTTTCAGAGTTTTCTCAACAACTACTTACAATTCCATTACAATTACTAATTATTAAATTGTATGACATCTTTGATTTTTGCTTTTGCGCTTTTCAACAACATTTAAAAACTACGATTCAACATTTGCTTCCACATATTGCTTATAAGGGGAAAAGTTTTTGGGAGAGTTGAGCCACGATTTGGCCATATCTAATATATGTATATTTGGTTTTTTTTTTCGTTAGAAGAAATGCATATAAACATTGCTTTTGTGACTATTTAAGGTTTCACTGTTTACAATTAATTAGTTTCATACAATATGCTACAAGGTTTTTGGGGACTTCATTAGCTTTTGGGGGTTTCTCGGTTTCTCTTTGCAACTAACAAATTACTAGAGTAGTTTTTTGGTTTTACTGGCTTTAGTTTAAAAGTTTTACCCATTACGCTTAGGTTGCATTAGTTTATAATACAATTATCACATTCCTTTTGATGATGATATATATACTCAGTTTAAATCTTTGACTCGATCTTCTTGACTCGATTTAAAAACTATATAGAGACTCGCTACGCCCTACGGCTAATCCGCGATTATTATGGCCTAGGTTTTCATATATCTAGCAGCAATGCAACTCAGGGGACGTGAATTTAATTGCGATTTATCACTAGGCGGCCTTACGGACTAGTTTCACTTAGGTTTCTAGCATCTGACATTTAAAGCGCACAGAGAGAGGAACACAGTAGCGTAGCAGACAAAAAATCAAAGAGATTGCATCCCTTCCTTCCTTCCATTTTTTAGACCATCCCGAATCCCTCGCTGCCCTCGCTTATGGCCAGCAGCAGCGACTTCTCGAACTGCTCGTAGCTCTCGTAGTCCGGCAGGCACAGCTGGTTGAAGCTGTGGGGGTAATCGAAAAAGTTTTCGTTTCGTTAAAAATATATAAATTCCCAGGGGGAGGAAAAAACTTCACCCACCAGGTGTGCGCCGTGGGCAGGTTGCCAAATGTCGGGGCCGCCGTTATCTGGAACTGTGGATTCAGCTCCTGGAAGCCACCCGGCGGCAGCTGGGAGCATCCCGTGGTGAACTGCAGCAGCCGGGCCATCTCCGTCTGACTAAAGTTGCTAACGCCTGCCCAGAACCAGGCCAGAACCCGCCGAAACTCCGCCGAGTTGCCATTGGCAATGTGATGCGACTTGAAGTCGCTGATGGAGTACTCACCGGTGCCGCACATCAGAAGCTGCAGCAAGGAAAAAAATGTACACATTAAAATTAACTGGAACTAAGACACTTCAGGGTAATCTACACCTACCTCCAGTTCGTTCTCATCGAAAATGCTTAGAAGATTATCTGGTATTATGGAATTGAGACCCTTGAGGAAACTGTCCACCTCATCCTTGACATTATTACACAGACGCTGCTGGGCCAGGGAATCTAGATACTGGTTCTTGGTGGCATTGGTCACGCGTGTCCTGGCCCCATTGGGAATCAGCTCAATGGTTTTGCTCAGCTGCCCGCTGCTGGGGTCGTACATCTCCTCCACAAAGTACAGCTCCAGGGTGTCCGTGGCATCCAGATCAGTGTCCAGTATGTACTTGATTTTGGACAGATACAAGTCAGGGTCATCTTGTTCGAAGTACTAGAAGGAACGAGAAAGGGTTATGTCATTAATTAAGTCCTCCTTTAACCCATAATAACCTTACCTTGTAGTGCACCCTCAGCCCAATGAGCTGGGCCAGAAAGGAGCGACTGAATCGCGCACGCACCAGCTGCCGGTAGCTTCCTCCCAGGGCGCTCTCGAACAGGCACTTGCCCACCATTTTGCCGGCGAACTCAAAGTGCTTCAGCTTAAGATGGGCAGGGCGCGTGGGATTGGGATGCACGAGAGCCTGGTGCTTGTCGTGGAAGGTGCAGAAGAGTCCGCCGCGGGCATCGAAGAGGGAACTGCAGACCAGCTCGAACCACTCGCGGCGCAGGCCACCCCAGTCGATGCCCTGTTCGCCCTGGAATGTGACCTCAAAGTTGCCGCACCAATCGGACACCGAGAAGCCCTTGGCCGCCTTCATGCTGCTCTCCAGGATCTTGTCCCGCTGCACTTTCAGGGCCATCTTCTCGTGGTAATAGCTGGCATGGAACTTACGCACCTCGTGATAGAAGAAGTCCTGCTTATCCTTGAAAGTCTCCGAGCCGCCAATGTTCTTCAGCAGGAAGTGGGTGAAGGTGGCCGCAATGATGTTCCGATCCTTGGAGGCCAACTCAATCTTGGGCTGGGCTCCGTCGTCGATGATGAAAACAGGGCCGTGGAGCTGGGAGACCAGCTGCGGCAGGAAATGGAATTTGGTCGAGGGACACAGCCGAAAGGTGGCTATCCTCTTCGGAATGAACTTGAGTATCATCTCCTTGATGGTCACCTGAAAGATCAGGGAGTTCTGAGCCCTCTCACATTTCCCTTGCCTTCAATGGGTTTGTTGAGCTGACTACTCACCTGCTTGGGTCCCACATAGCAGAGCACCTTCCTGGGCTTGTTCTTGGCCACGCCAAAGATGCTCAGCAGCTTGGCCTCGTAGCAGATGTTGTGCTTCCTCGAGGCTATGTTCTTGTGCACCAAGGTGGTGTCGCTGCCTGGGGGGGCGAAATTATATCAGATTGGGGTTTACGTCTCTTTAAAAACCAAACTCACTGCTTAGAACGATGATGTCAAAGTCTCCGTTGGGCAGCTGCTGGTCCCGGTAACTGATCACAGCCCTCAGGCAGGTGGGTTCCGGAAAGAGAGCGGTCACCGAGACCCGCGAGTTGACCCTGTCGTAGGCGAAGGCAATCGCATGCTGCAGCTTCTCCACGGCAACGCCGTGCAGGTCGTACACAGCCACTTGGTAGCCCTGCAAGGCAATTGGGAAATATATTTATATTACATACTGAAGCTCCCTCCTTCCTTCTCACCTGCAGCGCCTCATCCGATTGGTTTTGGTCAAAGAGACAGGCATTCCCGAACTCATCCCGCGGCTCGATGTGCATCAGCGTCGGTGCTCCCGCACAGCAGATGACGGTGCTGGCCGGTCGGATAAATCTCGATCGCCTGGCATCTATGGCTCCGGGCAAGAAGGATCGCAGGAAGGGCGATCCTGCGATGTGACTGGCGCCAATCAGCACCGATATCTTGTACTGACCCGCCGTGCGCACCGTAAACTTCACCTTGGCGATATTGGCGTTATTGGGATCGGTGGAGGAGCCCAGCTCGCTGATGGTCACCACCTTGCGGGTGCCCTCGGTGACCTCGACAAAGAACTGGTCCGTATCACAGATGGGGTAGGGCTGGCCATTGCGCTGGAAGAAGCGCACCACAAAGCACATGGTGCCGCCAACGCGGGCCGGATCCTTCCAGTCCCACTGCACCTTGCAGTTCGCAGGCAGCAGATATTTTCCGGTGACATACTGCAGCAGGGAGTGACGGGCCTAGGATGGGGAACAGGTAAACTTTTATTGATAAATTCAAGAAACTTTATCCAGAGCCTGCATACCTCTGGGGCCAGTGAGGGCTGCGTCATGGCGGCCAGTGTGACGAGGCCGGCTACGGAAACGGAGACGACTAGCATGCCGCCCCATGTCCAGGCGTCCTGATGCTGGCTGCTCTTGACCACCGTCGACCAGAGCTGCGCCTTCAAAGCGTCCAGCTGCGCCTTGGACGTGGGCAGATTCTGCCGGGCCCCGGACCACAGCTGCCAGTCCTTGCCGAGGATCTTGCTCGCCCGCGAATCCTCCAGCCAGTAGACGTCCTCCAGGGAGGCAACCTCCACGGCCAGCAAGCGCTGGTAGTGATGCTGCAGCCGGTGCTCGCGGAGCCACTCCCGCAGGATCAGCTTCTGCTGCAGGTGTAAGGCGGCTCGCTGCAGACGCTGCTCGTCCAAAGGCGGCAGCTCTGGCAGTCGCTCCGGATCGCCGCAGGACGAAAGGGATGAGATGCCTGTAATTCGAAAGCAAAGAATATAATTTTAATTTTAATTTAAACTTAAACTTAAACAGAAATTATAATCCTAGTTAAAGAAATAAGCATACAATGACCTCAATTGCTTATGATTATTTTTTCCTATCGAGCGAGAGAAAAGTATGAAGGCGTCTCTTAACTAGGAGCCAACTTTCCTGGTAATTGAGTTTAATGGCCAAAGTTTGGTGAAACTTTGCCTTCATGTCAACTGTTTGCCGTTGTCATCATCAAGCAGCCGCGACGGCTTTTCCATCCATCGGAAGGCTGGAAGGCGGCACTGCGCGACTTTCAATGGCGTTTAAAATTACTAATTTGGCCAGGCGACTGCGTCAATGTCGAATCCAATCCCCTTCTCCCGCCCTCGACCTGAGGAACAAGCCACCACCAATCAATTACACTTCAATTTTTGATGACTTAACCAATGCCAAGACGAAAATATCCAGGAAAAACGACATTTAATGCGTTGTTTGTCGCTTATCGCTGCCTTGAAATCGACAGCAAACGCCCCTATTTTCACCCTCCTACATTTTCCTGGTTCCCTTGAAAGCTTAACCCTGTGGTAACACCCTTTCCCCGCCATCTCAATAAGTGAAAAACTTTCATTTGCTATTATTGTATTTCAGTTGGTGTCCCAACTTTGACTTTCTGCCCCGTGAAAAGTTAAGCGGGGAAAAGGAAAGACAAAGCGGATAACTTCAGGTCCCATAAATAAGAAACACTTGAATTTTTTTATACTTAGATGTGTGTTTCAAGGACATAAATAAGTGGAAACTGCTTAAGGTGTCATAAGAAATTATTCTTAAAATATTCAAGGAAAAATATAAATTGTGTTTGTAGTTTTTTAGTTTAGAAAAATAAGTTAAAGTTAAGGTTTTGGTCTTTATGTTAAGATTTTATTTTACTAAAATGATTAAAATTCAATTCAAGATCCTTTATTATGTTTTAGATATTGAAATCTAAAAAATTTCCTATTATTAAATACTTTACACCTTTTCTAACTTAAAGTTCCATAAATAAGTGATAAAATCAAAGAAAGTGTGTAACAAGAAATCCCAAAACTTAAGAAAAAATTAACAAAAAGTGACTGTATTTTAAGAAAGATATTGTGGTAATTTAAGTCATAAATTTAGTTCATTTTAAACTCAACTCAACTCTTCTTATTCTAGTACTTTATTTTAGGATCTTTGGGATCTCCAGGCAATATAATATTTATATTTATAGTTACACATTTTTATGGCAAATACCTAGCAAAACCTTTAATGAATTTATATAAAAATCAGCCACAAAAGCCACCAGCAAAGCCTCAACTAATGAAATATAAGAGACAGTGCCAACCCGAAACCACTCCGGAAACTAAACCCAAATTAACCCCATGGAAAAGTCGGATAAAACCCGGCTAGTTAACCCCGGTGAAATGCAACGCCAGATCACTTAAACCCAGGCTCCCACTACGCACCGCAAAATCCAGCTAAGCCAGGAGCAAAAAACTCAACTTGGTTTCGGCCCAGAGAGACCGCATAACTAAAAAAAAAAATAGTACAAGCCAAGTTGAGCCGCAAAACGAGTAACGTGCAAACGAACCCCAGACCAATTGTGGTTTTCTGTTAGGGTAGACGAGTGGGTTCCCGGGGAGGGAGATTACCAGCGAAAAAATATAAATAAAAAGTAGAAAAAAAAGGGGGAGAAAATAATAGAATTTCACGTGGAGGAGGAGGTCGGTGTGGTTAGTGGCCAAATATCGTAGGCAAAGTTTGCGTGCCTGACATTCGAAAACGAATTCATTTCGTTACCAATTTCTTTCGTATTTCCAAGGGTCCCCCACATTGCCGCATTTCCCCTCCGCCCATCGAATTCCTAACTTGTTCATATTTCGCGCGAAACGAACGACTTCCGTTTGATTTGGACGAGGCGATATAAATACATATATTTTGGGCCGCAGAAAAATGCCTGAAAAGTCGAAAGTGCCAACAATGAAAAGTTACATTTTCCCAGGACTATTTTGCCACGCTTTTCACCTTGTCAGCTTTCTACTTTCCTTTTTTCTTCGCTTTAGGTCTGGTTATTTGTATAATTAAAGTATTTCCATTGCATTACCTAATGGCGCTGCACCGAAGGTCCTTTGGCTGAACAGGAATTACTAATCGGTTTTAATTAAGCATCAAGGAGAGGGTGCAAAAAATATCGCTGGAAAAACAGAGAAGTGTGGCAGGCAGACAAACAAAGCGAAAAGGAGAAGGCCGCTAAATGAAAATGCCTTCTGAAGGTTAAAGCGCGACATGCAAGGAAAATCGTCAGGATGACGATGATGATGATGGCATAGATAATGGGCATCCTGGGCAAAGGGATGATGAGATGATGGGTGATGATAAATGTCAAGTGAAAGCTGCTGCCGGGGTGAAAGAGCAGCAATGACTGATGAGGCTGACTTTTGACAGTTGAAGCTGAAAATATGAGGCAAGGAGTGCAGGTAGGCGGCACTTGTACATAAATGCCCTGAGTGACTAAGACCCTAAGCACTCAAAGGACACAAAAAGGCACAGCAGGGTAAATCCTTTATCAAAAGTTACTTAATGACTCCGAAAGAAAAGTAATTAAAAGAGCTTAGCTTCGGGATTAAGATTTATCAATGCTGGAAATTCAATTTAGTGAGCAAGGATCTAGGCTTTAAGTTGGGTTTATTTATTTATTTTGAGATGAATAAATAATAAGTACTTCGAATGATTTATTTTACCTACAAAATCACTTCTTCTTTAACATGTAAATAGATTAAAAACTTAATGTATTACTTAACAAAAGTAAATGAATATTTAAATTGAATTCTCTTTATAAAAAAATATTTAATTTGTTCATTAGGAAATAAAATATTAACACAATCTTTATACAATACAATTCTCTCTTCAAAAATACTAAACAAATTCAACTGCATAAATAATAAATGAGACCTATTTTGTCCTTTACAAAATCAATTACTTTTGGCACACGGACAAGTAGGCGTATACTTGATATTTTCATGCCGACTTGTCTGCTGATAGATACATATCTATATTTTATGAGCTTTGTGAGGTGGAATAAATTGATTTTCAGCATACAGACAAAATGTCAGCAAATAGATTGACAAAATCGTGTTGGCTGATCTATACAAAAACCCTAAAATTCATCAGATAAATGTCACAAATCATTCAAATTAAACTTACATATATATAAATTCATGGTAAGTTTATTTAATTTCTACCCTTATCCTTACCCATATTTTGGCTAAAACACAACCTAAGTTCGCTGGCGGGAATACTCTTTCCTGTTCTGGATCTTATCACACCGCCAACCCTGATGCTGCTTAGGACCATGGCTATATCATAGTGGGTCTTATTTTCCGATGGAAAACCCTTGTAGGTGACATAGCTACGGATCATGATTAAATCCGGCCTGAGAGCCATATCCTCGGGCGTACATTGCATCTGACCCATGTGGGGGGAATCAATGGAAGGTGCTATTCGAGACCCAATTTTCGTCTACGTTAATTTTGACAAACAACTCAAAAGAGACCTGCTGAGTTTCGAAATTTAGCCTCGTAATAATGGGGATTTCCCCCTCTTGAGTCCTTTGTTCGCTCATTAGCACAGGCAGGCAGGATGCCAGGGCAGAGCAGACCGGAGCAAAGCCTCGCCAAAGTGCTGGGCAAATGTTTGCAGAGCGAGCAAACTTGGCCTATTAGCCGAGGGCTACTTAAAGCCAAATGAAAATTTCATGTCCCCAGCCAGGGGGTACAGTGGGCAATGGTTAAAAGCAGTTCGAAATTGGTTTTTCAAAGCGATATATATGCTTATATTTATTTAATTATGGAAAAGAATATGAATTTAAAATGAATCTCATTATTATTTTTTTCAACCTTATATTTTATGAGAAGATCAACATACTTTCCTCTCAAAATTCAAGCTTATTTTACTTCCTTTTAGTTTGCATTTTTCAATTTCGAAACGTGCTGTGTTATTGCACAAAGGCTATTTTTTTCAAGGGAATAATTTTGCTGTTTATTGTTTGCTTTTGACTGTCTGCCCTCGCTTTTCTCGTGAATTTTCCTGCTCTGCCACCTACCCCCTGCTTGCCCCTCTTCTTTTACCTCTCCTGCGCTATCCTTTTTGTGCTTTTCCTCCATTGTTATCCCTGCATTGTTGTGCTCTTTGCTTTATCCTCTTTTTATCGATTGTTCTCTCTGACGATGGAAGCTGCAGAAATTACAATTTGAATGACATTCGATCGCAGGGGAGAGGGGGCACGGAGGACGGAGGGCGATTAAGGTTGCCACAACAAAAGCCACAATATTTTCCTTAACCCCTCCGCTGCTCCTCCCGCACATTTCACCCTTTGTGTTTGTTTACCAAAGTGAAAAATGATAAAATTGCCAGCTTCATTTTCCACCGAGGACATCCTTTGGGTGTGTGTGTGTGTGTCCCGCCTTTTTATATAGCTCCTGCATGCACTTAAAAAATAGTATACAGTGAGTTTTTGTACTAAATAAATAAGTTAAGCCTTAAAACATGCCGAAATATTAAATTAAAGCTTCTAATACATTTTGAATTCTAATATACATATGCATTACAACTCTTTAAAGGTTTCTAAAATGAGTTAATAAGAAATTCCCTTTTTCTAAAGGTAATAATAATTCACTTCATAAAGTTTGTGCAGTTTTCTTTTCATTGAAAACATTTTTCCCGTGCAGCTTAAAGTTCTTCGGCTTGAATATAATAAATCAGCAGAAAAGTGGAAAACAGGACCAGCCAGGGAGAGATACTGAACAATGTCCGATGACTGCACTCGGCAGCTGCAACAAATTCATCCATAAATATTTCATCTGCTTACAATAATTTATGTTTGCCTGTCTGCCGGAGACAGGTTCCAGGACCAGCACAGCAGAGGCAGGCAGAAGCAGGATCATTGGGCAGCAGCAAGAAACCATAAAGCGGAAAAAGTGGCATAAGCATGGGATGTATGTATGTGGGTGCCAGAAGTAAGTATTTGCATATTTAATTTAAAATAAAGCGCACTCTTTGCAGCACACACACACGGGAAAACACACACGCAGATATGTGTAACTCGTACAACAAGAACAGAAACACTCACCCTGGGCTTGCCACACCACCACTCGCCTCAAGTGGCGGCATAAATTCAAAATGCCACTTTGGCAACAGTCTCGGCAAATTACGTATACGCAATGTTGGCGCACACAAACAGCCAGCGAGAGCCCCTCCAGCCGTCTCACTCTCATTCACTCTCGCTCTCTGTTTCTCTGTTTCTCTGTGTGAGCTCCCAAGTGTCCTTACGGCAAGCAGTGCTCTCCCCTCTCTCCCCTCTCTGAACCCTGCAGGACCTCTCCTCCTTCCGCCGCCTCTCAATATGAATTTCGCAATTTAGGGGAAATCTGTAGCAAAAATACTATATATGCCACTCAACTGCAGTTAGATGTGTGTATGCGAACGTGTTTATATATTTACGATATCTCTGTCTACGACACGTACGTATGTACATAGGTGTATTTATTTGCATTTAATGGGGTATACGGGGAGGAAAGTTAAGCTCAAATTAAGCTACGAGATATTCTTAATTGAATTAGCTCAGAATGCAAGGAGAAAATCTTTTAATTATCAAATATTTAATAGGATTTCTGTTAAGGAAATAACAAAGTAAATTGAATTTCAGCCTCCATTAGGCACTGAGAAAGAGCTAAGATTTTAAGAAGATATTTATGTACATCGTCAAAATTGTCAAAAATGAGCCAAAAATTATAAATCAAGTTTTAAATGCAGAAATGTTCACAAGTAAAAACTAAGAAAAAGGCAAACCACACTGAAATCCGTTGAGTTTGAGCCAAGTTACGGTCCAAAAACCATTGATTCTCGATTCTTGAGCCAAATTTTCCTACATCGGGTTACATCGTCAAAATTGCCAAAAATTGGTAAAAAAATTAGAAATTAAGTTTTAAATTCAGAAATGTTTTCCATTAAAAACTAAGAAGAAAACCGCAAATTACACTGAAATCCGTTGAGTTTAAGCCAAGTTACGATAAAAAAACCACTGAAAAAGTTCGCGATTTTTGAGCCAAAAATGAACCCATTTTTTTCAAGAAAATTAAAGGGGTTACATCGTCAACATTGTAAAAAAAATGGACCAAAAATTATAAATCGAGTTTTAAATGCAGAAGAGTTCTCCAATAAAAACTAAGAAGAAAAAACCAAACCACATTGAAATCCGTTGAGTTTAAGCCAAGTTACGATCAAAAAACCACTGAAAAAGTTTAAGCCAAATTACGATCAAAAAACACTGAAGGAGTTTGCGTTTAATAGGAGTTTTTTTTTTAATAAAAAACACCTTTGGCGACCCTGTTTAAAAATCTGGCTTATATCTCCAACTAAATAAATGCTCACCTAGACAATTCTCAACTGTCTATGGCACAAAAAGCCATTCCATTTATCTCGAAAACCATTTCTATGGACACACACACACATTCTACAAAATTCTTAGAGCCTTGGCCTCTAGGGGCAGACGGCCAAAAGAGGCGGAGAAATTCAGAGAAAAGAAGCCATCATCACATAGTTTCCCCTGCCCCCCAGCAGCTGCAGTTTACCTAAGCCTGGACACACAAAATGAGCGTTGCAATAAAATTTTTAAACACTCACACTTGGGGGGCAAACATTTCCAAAAAAAAAGAAAGTAAGAAAAAATCACTGAAAGAAGGGTGAAAAGTGTTCGCTGGCAATTGCCTGCAAATGATGCCGCAGCTGAGAAAAGGAAGGCACAGGACCTCAAGAACGAGGATGACTACGTTGTTGGCAGGCGACAAAAAAATACGAAAAAAATGCTGGCAGGAAAAGGCAAGGAAAAGCGGACAGAGATGGGGGGAAAACTACCCAAGGAGGCGGCACAAAATGGAGATCACTGGGAAAAGCTTTTATGAAAAATAAGCAATAAATGTATTCATACTTAAGGGAATTACTTATAATAATAAATACAGAAGTTTTTAAGGAATTAAGTCCAAGATTCTCTGAGCTATAAATATATTTAAAAAATAATTCTTCAACTGATTTAGGAATTTTGTCTGATCATAAGTATTAACATGATTTATTTAAAAGAAACTTAAAATAAGCTGATTTATTTAATGTAGTTTAATGGTTTATTTAAAGTTGACTAAAACTACTTTTCTAAGCATTAATCTATTAGTAAAATATTTTTCTTTCTGTGCTCTCTTAAAGCGCTGTGGCTAAAGGCTAGACACTCGGGCTCATCTTGCACCTTTGACTAGGAGCTTCATTCGACCATCGACCAACTAACCGCAGCTGTTGCACCTGGCCACATCCTTCCTCCTGCGCCCTCATCACATACCTTAACCACATCCTTTTCTTCGTTTTTTTTTTTTTTGGCTGCTTTACATTTTTGTGGCATCCACAAGCCGACAGCATCCTTTGCATACGGGCATACGGCCCGCAGAAGCCGCATGGCCAACTTTGAAGGCAAACAGCTGTTCGCTTCTCAGCCTCAGAACCCATTTATTCCCGGCTTCCCAGGATGCAGGGGGTGTGACATTAAATGTCGCTTAATTTGAGTGCCCCTTGGCAGCAGCAGCAGCAGCTGTTGCAGATGGTTTTTTGCCATTCGAAATCCAGACACGGGAATGGGAATGATGTTCGTTACATTTGACGCTGCGGGGGCATTAGAAAACCACAAATGCAGGAGGAAAAGTGTAAAGCGCATCAGCCCGGAGCATAATTCACACCCAGGAATGTCACAGAAAGGAGAGGAAGAGGGCAGCATTTGCCATGCAAATTCCTCAAATTCTAAACGAGAAAGAATTCTAAACTTGACGTGAATTGCTGCTGCATTTCTGTAATTTATCGATTTGTGTAATTGAGTGCACATTTGGGAGGCTAAAGAGGCAGAGAATTTATTGAGCATTTCAGGAATTTCTTGTACTTAAACTAAACGGAACAGGAAAGGGAAGTAAATTAAAATATATGTACAAAAATATATTTAAATAATAAATACACAGAAATTGAAAGAAGTTAATAAAGTCTAAGAAATGTTATTTTATAAATAATCATCACGGGTATAGTTCTGTCAAGAAATAGCCCTTAAACTTGTCTTTCTTTTTAAAATTTTTACTTTAAATACTTAAATATGTGATGACACAGTTACTAATCCTATTTTCCTTTTTCCCAATTCAGAAATTAAATAAATAATACCCAAAAGTACTTAATTCTAAATCAAGGTTACAAATAAATTTGCACTTTTAAATCCTTATATTTCCGTTTAATAAAATCGAACTGCAGTCACATTTATATAAAATCCAATTTCAAATGCAATTTCGATTGGTGAATTCAAAGTCATTATGGCAAAGGCTATCAACAAAATTAATGTGAAAAATATGCATTTGCGCAATTGTTATGCAAACAACGGTGGGGCGGAAAAGCAACCCATTTTCACCAGAAAAAAAAACCCTTAACCTACTTTGCAAAAGGGAGACAGAGAGAGAGAGAGTAAAATGCAATGCATAAATTCCATTATTTATTCATTATAATAAGACCCCGAGTCAACCATGAACTTTTAATCACAATTTGCACTCCCGGACATAATCGCAGTTGCCAGAATTTTGCCTTTTTGATTTCTCATCTGTTTTTGGCAATCTAATTAAGCGCTCCGGCTTTTTGTTTCCTGCCTGCCAGGCGGCAAACTGCACTTTCCCCGGTTTTATACGTGAAAATCCACAAAAACCAATTTGCAACTTTAATGCACCCTCCCACAAACACACATATACATAGATACGGCCCACGCCCACGGAAAAGCAGTGAAAAATCCACTGACATGGGCCTGCAACTTTCACCTCCGCCCCTCCTATTTCCGCCACTTACTTTTTGTTTTGTTTTAAATTTATTTCTTTTATCTAACTGGGTAAAGCGAAGCCAAATTGGGTTAAAACCATAATGCCAAGGTATTAATGTTGCACTTTGGCAAGCCGGGCGAGGGGGTTGCCGACCGAAAACCGCAAACATGAACTGGTTTAGGTAACCGTTACCGTGTATATATGTTTATATATATATGTATGTATGTGTTCTGGCAAACATGGCAGAAAACATTTGCCAACTGCCATCAGCACAGACTGCAAAACCGAAAGCTGAAAACTACAGCCTGCCTAGGACTCTCCTTTTTCCCCATTTTTCCCTCTCTTGGGCGCCGGCAATTAATGGCCCAAGAGGTGAACTGAGCTGAGGGGGTGGCAATCGGAAGTCCAAGTGCAGGTGCTAAAACTCAAATACCCTTGATGATCCGGAATTGAATGGATTTGATTTCCATGTTTATCTTTAGTTAACAACTAAAATAGAGCATGTGAACCTTATTTTAGTGAGTTTGAAATCTAAATTGAATGGCTTTTGAAAACAGAGAAACAAATTAAGAATTGTTTATAATTCCTTTTCAGGGTTTTTTTAAATTATGAAGACTTTTCTTAGGTTTTTAGTAAGTAATCAAAAATAATATACCATTCTTTGTACTTTTACAAACTTTTTATCTTAATAATATGGGGGAGTTTATATTTTCAAAGCTTTTTATTATTTGTAAAAATCTATTGAAATTTTGTCCTAATAAAAGACTTTAAAGTCTCTCTCTTTATTTTATATAAATATAAGGAGGGCTGCTAAATAACACTGTTATTTTTTAAATTCTTAAAATGAGGCCTAAAATAAACTAATTTACTTCAGAAAAAACAATTACAATTTATTTGGAACCTACAAAATGTTATTGCATAGTTTTAGATACATTTTAAGGGGTTTAAAACCTATTTATTTCTGGAGGGCCTTAAGTATTCATATTTTTTAAGGAATTGTAATGCAAGTTTTTAATTTATTTCAAGTGATTTATTTGATATTCATATGGAACTTTCTGTTTTCACATCTATGAAGATGTTTTGAACTTCCAAATTTAAAGGAATACATATATATAATATATATATAATTTACCTAAAACTCAAATATCCTTAAAGCCCCCAATAACTATAGAAACCCCAGGCAAACGTTTCCCACGTTTTCCTTTGGAGGCATAAAAAAAAAAAGAGAAAAGCCTGGCCTTTTGTGAAAAGCAAACACCTGCTCACAACTGCAATACCTTGGACGAGGGTATGAAAATTCAGGAAACGCAGGTTGAACGTGGAATATTTTCCTCTGCGCCTACACACTGGCACGCACACACCCACACCCACACCCGCAACCACACACACACACATGCATACATTCTTCGCCCGTTGTGTGTTTGCGCTGAAAACATGGAAATTCGCATAAACAAATTTACACGAACGAAGCTGCAACACTTTGGCATTTGCCAATTGGAGTTTCGCATTTGTATTCATACGGGAGTGTGTGTGTGTATGTATCCTTTGCGTGTGTGTGTGTGTGTAAGTTGAAGGTCCTGAATGGAAATTGTTTATGGTGGAAATTATTTACTTAATGCACATACATAAATCACGTCAGAAGTTTTAAAGTAAGAGTGAAATTTGAACAAATATATCAGAAGGAGATCAAGTTATAAAATCACTTAGGAGAGAACATAAAACTAAAAGGATAAAAGGATTATTACATACTTAAGGGGAAAAATACATTTATAGCTTTCATTAGGTTTTCTTTTTGAATAAAAAAACCAGATTTTACTATTAAAGCTAAAAATATTCAGTTACTTCTTGAAGTAAAATATTTTTTGTTCCATTAAGGCTCGAAAAAGGAATTGCCAAATGATTTTCCAGCTTTTCAATCCTCAATGACTCTCATTGGCATTTGGTTAATTTTAATTAAGCGCAAAGGAAACAGCAAAAGTGCATTAATGCAATCATTTCTTTTCAGTCTATAAAATGGACTGAAAAAAGGACGCCAATTAAACCTATCAATTGTCAGCCATCAGAATTTAAGTGGACAATCCACTTAAAAGCTGTCATTAATGAGGTCGGAAGTGTTTTCCTTTTGACACCATATAGGCTTTAAGCCATGTTTTAAAGGAGCTTTCATTTAAATTTACATGGGAATATTTTGCGAGGAGTAAAGACTTAAAGTTATGGTTTGTAATTTAATGTGAATTCTTATTTTTACTTTGGTTTACTTCTCCCCTTTAAATCTCCTTAAATGCCCCCCAAATGATTTTGCCTTTTCCTTGGCCAAACACTGCAGATGTTGCATCATTTGGCTCGCTCTTTGCCATTTCAATTTTCCCCGTCGATAGCTGTGGCCCGGCGGGCTTATGGCCAGGCCTAAGTCCCACCCCCGAGCGTCGCTTACACATTACGTGCATAAGAGCACTTTGCTGGCCATTTGCGTTTTGCATTTTGGACGACTGGCTTTCAGGAGGCTTCAGAGCCCCAGGCTCCTCGGAACGCCTCCTCTTCGGGGGTTATGTCATTGGCATGCAAGCGATATCAAGCGAGTGAACAAACGAAAATGGGGGCGGAAAGAGGGGGAAAACAAGCCAGAACCGCACTTGACTTTCGTTTTAATTAGGAATAGGAAAAGCACGATTGCACATGAAAGGCTCAGCACAATGCAAAGGTTAGGCCATATTCATTCAAGGTGTTCAAGGATTTAAAAGAGCACGGAAAGAAATTATAAAAAATATTTTAAGGATATAGTAATACACAGAAATATGATAGGTTACAGATAAAGTCACTTAAAATAGAAATATTTAAGTTTTAAGTCCCCAAATATTATTTTGAATACTTTTTACTTTAAAGAAAAACCTCCGTAAATAAATAGTGAATACGTCTAAATTTATTGCCTTAATTTACATTTAATTCAATAAAAAATGTATAGGAATTATATTTAATTTAACATTCATACCAATATCCCCTTCCCATATTCTCTGTGTACGGCTTTTTGAGGGGGAAAAGCGGAAACGGAAGCACTTGAGAATGAGCGCCATATTGCGCATACGCCGCATTAGCCCACGTCAAATAAAGAAACCGAATTTGAATTTGATGCACACACATGGCACATGCGGCCCCCTCGCGGTCGAATCAATCCAAAAAGGAACCAAGGAACTCACCTGAGGACGAGGACTGCGAATGGCGCATTGTGGTGGCCATGGCAATGGAATTTATTTCCGATTCCGGCGACCACATAGTGATCTCGCTTCCTTTACTTGCTTGTCACTTGAGTTCTATTGTTTTTGTCACACAACTTAATGGCTATATCATGTCTTTAGTTACAGGTTTTCTTTTCGCTTTTCCTTTGTTTTATTTCGCCTTTTTCGCTTTTTCGCTTCCCTTGGCCGCCTTTTGTGTTATTTTGTAATTTTTAATTTATTAAAAAAGTTTCGCTGGGGAAAGTTTTGACATATTTCATGCATAGCTGCGGATTACTAACGACCGATGGCAGCTGGCTGCTTGGTAACAGAACCCTATACATATAAAAGCGGATCCAGGCACACTTTTCACATAAGTTGGCCGGAAGTTTAACACAAAAAAAAAGAAAAGAGAACAGAAAACAAAGAAATCACTCAACAAAAAAGTGAAAATCAACGCGAATTGTAAAAAAAAGGGAACTAGTTGAAAATTGATAATGGAATGAAATGGTGTTGCCATAGCTTTTGGCTCGAGGACACTGCTAAAGTTTAAGTTGCCAGAGGCAGATCCAAGCCAGGACAGTGCGGAACACAAGTGTAAGGCTGTAAGACTTTAAGAAGCTATCAGTTCACTAAGAAAATCAGGTTTTCTAACGTATTGCCAGTTTTAATGATATGTTATTTAGTAGTTATAATATTCTTTTGGTGCTAAATGAACCTAACATATTTTTCATAATATTTATTTTTAATCTCTTAATCTTCTTACTTTAAATACAATGTACAAATTAATCCACCATAACTTCCCTTTACTTGACAATTTCACCATATATTTTATATATTTGCCAGTAACTCACTGTAAGGACCTTCCTTTCATTCCTTCCTTTCCCCATTTCCTCTCTGTAATTTCGCAGTAATTTTGCCTCATTGTCTTGCCAAGAAAATACATAAAACTTGCCAAAAGCTTTGGAATCAAAATGAAAGTTTATTCCCTCTATTTTCAACTCACTCATTCTGCTCGGGAAATTTCTATAGTTCCTTCTTGTGTTCTCTAATCAACTGCCTTCATGACCGCCATTAGCTGGCCGGGAAAAGTGCCCTGCTTTTGCCCTTGCACCCGCCCCGTTTGGTAGTATTAATTTTAAACACATTTTCAAGTGGCAAGTGCCAAATGACAGTGGCAACAACCAACAACACCATCGATCTGCATCCTTGGCTGGGAGGGAGCAGCGTTTGATGGCATTGTAAACCTCTCTCCCAACTCTCAGCCCTTCGGCCCGCCTCAAATTGCTGTCATTAACTTGAAAGTGCAAGGAACAGGGCAGAGACAATGGCTCCTTGTTGTTGACCTGGCAAGGACAACTATTCCAGATCTAGTATATACACACACACACACATCGAGTATACGCCACGTTGCGTGTGCCTGTTTTTCACATTTTCTCCCCCTTTAGTATACAGTATACCCGATGTTTATTTACACAGCTGAGACTCGATTACAGTCAAGTGTGTGGAGACGTGAAAAAAAGTGGGGAGAAAGTGTAGAAAGGCAGGGCAGGGGTCCTGCTCTCTAAAGAGAAATTGCTGAGAACAGCTCAATAAAAACTACAAACGATTTGCGCGTGCCATTCCGACATGGATAATAAACAAGCTTGTTTCCACCAGGCGGGACAAAAACAAGTAACAGGGAACTTGGATAATTTGACTTAAAAGTTCTCAAACTAAAAGAGTAAGACATAAATTACAAAATTGCCTTTTTGAAATCATAATTAACCTTTAATTTTCATTAAATTTAAATTATAGCCACCTTCTTTCAAGTTTGTGATATATTAAAACAATCACCTTTATGACCTTTACAATTTAAGAAGTTCTTCTTAGCCAATTTAAGAAGTTACAATTTAAGAAGTTCTTCTTGGCCATCTTATAAACTTCTCATTGTTTTTATGCCTCAACTATGAAGGACTTAAGGGCCATTTTCTGGCGCCATACTTTATGTGACTTTATTTTTCCACAAAAACTATCTTGAACTATCTCTCCGGCAAGTCCTGGTTATCTCTTCCTTCTTCTCGCTGGGCCCATACAATCAAATCCTGTCAGTGGCTGCCACATCGATGTGCAAAAGTCACCCATCTTGATTCTGGGCGAACCGCAGAAGCAAAAAGACCTAAAGCCTCGGGAATGGACAGGGCCAATATTTATTGATGGCACTCTCGACATTGACAGTGGGGCAAAAACGTGAGCAAAAATTATGCGCCAACGCCTCCGCACCGAACTCAATAATTTCGTAACAGCATCCGTGATGATGATGATGATGATGATGATGATGAGAAAGGTGGCCATTGATGGCGCCATTTTTGTTTTTGTTTGCCCCACCAATGTGCGATCTATATGTGTGTGTGTGAATATCCTGTCCGTGGTCCTGTCCCCTGCTCCTGCCACCGCGTGCGACGAGATGTCTGGTAATGCGAGCTGCTGGCAAAACTTTCTCTGTGTGTCTGGCATTTGTTTGTCTGCCGCTCGTCCGTGTGTGTTTACTGCCGGAATTTGTAATGAAAGTGAGCTGTTCATTTGCTTTGGGGTCAACCAAGTGGCCCACACACGTTGCCAAAGGCACTGGGAGAAAAATGAGGGTATCTATTAAAGGTTTGCTATAAGGGTTGTCTCTTTGATTTTGTAGTAATTTATTGTATTATGTCTCTAAAAGAATGTAATAGCTTAAACCATTAAATTGCTTACTGGGAATATTTAAAACATATTCTTTTAAGAACTAGTCAGTTCTTTAAGTTCACTTTACGAAATTATAAAGTATATTTTCCCGATGAAAATTCAATCATCCTAATTTCCCCAGTGCATGTCCAATCTGCCCTTCAGTTGCCTTTTCCCCTTCCCTTTTCCGGCCTTTGTCTTGCGTGTAAAGTAAATGTTGGCTCATGCCATATTTTGTTGTTTTACGAGTCGAACAAATCGAGTAAAAAATAGACTTGGGCCAGCAAGAAAAAACAAACACAACTACACAAAAAAAAAGGACTAGTCAGGCCTACGCCAACCATAACTTGTCATAAGACCGGGGGGCTTTTTTGAGTTCTCAGGTCGAAGATACGAGTAGAGCGGAATATAGGCATGATACTGAAACTTTTATGACTACAAATTTCTTTAGTGCAAAGCCGGGTCGAAATGCGTACTTTATGTTAATGCCAAAGTTTGAGGGGGAAAAGCGGCAAGGATATCAGGGGCCTGGAAATGAGTTGAGGTCGAGGAAGAGCAGCCGCAGATGGAGAATGACTAAGCCTATGGGGGGGAAAATGCGGCGAGATTGAGAGACTGCGGCAAAGTTTTTAGCTGCCGCGAATGTGGCAAGGTATATTGGACAAATAACTATAAAACTACACAATTTTTGATGACACTTTGCAAATAATTTTACGGGGAAAACCAAGGCAATCTAGCAGAGAATTTTAAAGAAAAGAGAGGCTTAAAGGAAACCTTGTCTAATAATATTACTACTAAGAAATATAATTTTCTTCAAGAACTATACTCTTAATAAATAGTTAAATGACTTTTCCACGGTAACCTAAGCAAGGACCCTTGAGCATTTTCCACAAAACTCAGCTCTAAACTGTTTTTCATTTCCTTTTGGCTTGCTCATTTCATTTTTTTTGTGGCCAGTGTTATGCAAGTTGAAAATAATCTTTTGCGTTGAAATGCGCAAATGTTTTTTTGTTTTGCCTCATACGCTTTGTTGGCTCATTCAAGGACACAATAAAAGCCGCCAACAATATGATAATTTACCAAAGAAAGGGATGTGGAGGCTGCGGCTGCGGCTGAGACTGAGGCTAAGGACTTGGCTGCTGCTGCATTATAATAATTGTGGCTGACAAATGCGACAAAAACAAAGGCAACAACAGCAGCAACAAGGATATGGAAGAAGGATCTACAACAAAATGCTGTCGAGGGCCATGGCAATAATGATAACTAACCGCAAAAGAGCGCCGCTAGCGCCAAGGAGACTCTCACTCAGTACAGAGTACAGCAGGTATTCTGTAGAAAGAACTATTTAAATATTATTTAATTTTAAGTGAGGGAAAACCAATTCAATTTTTATATTTTAAAAAATATTGTGAATTCTTTAAGTGGGTTTGCCTAAGGAGACCTCACTGTGGATAGTGTGTGTGCGAGCGGAATGGCAGCACTCAGGAGGCGTGTGTTTCCGCTCTGACATCTTTGGCCTACATAACAAAAACAGTTGCAGCTGTTACCGCACCGACAGCCAGAGGGAGAGGGCAACACCCAGAGAGGGAGATAGTGAGATAGTGAGGAAGAGAGCAGAATGAAAGGGGGTGTGTGTGTGAGGGAGAGAGACAGGGAGGGAGGCAAGGATTCACAATGAGGCCTCTTGTTATTTGCACATGTGTAGCTCTTGTTGTTCCTGACTGCCTTAGTGTTCTTACTGGTGCCTAAATATATCCTTCCAAAGGTTACTATCCTTTTAATGGGAAGTTTAAAAAACTTCTTTTAGTTTAAAATCAATAAAAAAAGGGTTCAAAAGTATGGAATGAATTCATTCACACATAATTTTTGAGTATTTTGAGGCATACAAGTCAATTTAATAACTTAATAATGACTTTATCGTTTCATTTACATTATTTGTATGTTAAATATTCCATTATAATTATTTTAAGGCACTATAGATTTAAATTCTTTCTATATTCGGTCTAAAAGTGTGCTACAAATATATTTAAACTATAAATTTTGAACCAAAACTATTTCCTATCACACATTTAGGCACTTTAGGATATTAATCTTAATTCCCTGGCCATTTTTGTGTTTTTCTAATAACCTTAAGAGTATAAAAAACTTCTGTTTAGCCCCTGCCTGTGGTGCTTTGTTTTGGCCTGCTTTTATGTCTGCATTTTTTTTTTTTTGCATGTGTTCTGTCTCTTGGCACTTGTGTCATTTTTAACTGCTTGTGAGTCTCCGCAGGCTCTCAGTTGGGGGATAAAAACCTTTTAATTTGCTCAGCCGCACACTCCCCAATCACTCCGCCGCTTGGCCAGCCACTCCTCCCAGTCTCCTCCTTTTTTTTTGTGGGGAAAACAAGCGCAATTTCCTTTTAATTTCCTTGCAGGCAGGAATGAAACAAAAAGAAAACAAACGAAGGGAAAAGGTTTTTTTCGGCCCGCAAACGAAGAAGAAATGGAAATATTTTGTTTGCTTTCTCTGCCTCCGACGGACATTGGTCAATGTTTACCAAACAATTATTTCCTCTTTTTGTCGCACAAACTAAATGCTTCCGACCCTATAGCTGAGTTTCCTCCCTCGTTTCCCCTTCGATTCTCTTGCCCTTTCCTGCATTTTCCCTTTACAATTGGCCTGGCGATTTCGTCGGCTCTGCAAAAATGTTCGACTCACATTTCTGGCCCATATGAAAATATGCAAATGTTTGCCTTACAATATTCTCACATCTTGTTTCGGGGTTTTGTGTTTTTTGCCTGTGTCAGCTCTATCAACTTTCTTTGCTTCGTTTTTTGGGTTATATTTTTAGACCCGGAAATCGAAGAGAGGGTTTGGACTGCAGTAGATCATCGCGGTTCCATGGTGTAATGGTTAGCACTCAGGACTCTGAATCCTGCGATCCGAGTTCAAATCTCGGTGGAACCTGAGAGAAATAAATTTTTTTTCTTTTTTATATTTTTATTTTTATGATTTTTTTTAACAAAATATATTTTTAAAAGATTTAAATAATGGTGAGCTAAAATTCTTTCTATAAAAGCAATGTCTGCAATACTTCAAAATAATTATTAATATTTTGTTATCTGTAAAATAGTTGCTTAACACTTCATTAATTGTTTTATTTAATTTTAAAATGTAGGAATATTTAAAACTTAAATTAATAATTTAAAACAAAAGCTCTTATCAGGCCTATTTCGTTCTATTTCTTTTATTATCTCCCAAAAACAACATCTTCAACTCTTTATTTTCCCTCCAGTTTAGCCATTATGTAAGAACTGGTTGGACAACTTTGACTTTAACTTGTCCCGAAACATTTGGCCATACATACATTATACAAATTATTCCCAAATAATTCCCCAAATGCCACTTTATGCATAATTGACCGCACAAGAACCTTTTTTTTTCCCGACTCTGTCGTGCTGTTAACTCCTTAATTAATATGCAGGTCAAAAGTAAATGCGATTTAAAGGTTAAGCAGCACGTGTGTAGGATGAGGGGAAAATGCGAAGGGAAAAGCGACAGGAGATGAAAATTGGAGGTGCGACCACAAGGCTTCGGAGTGGACATGGACACGGTCAAGTGCGAAATGGAGCGGAGGAGTGTGGGACGAGTGTCATCAAAATTAATTGCCAATTAATTCTTTATGAGCGGCCCGATGCGTCCAAGCCAAAATAAAGTGAAAAAAAAGGGAAAACCGCAACAACAACGACAGCCAGTGACAGTAAAAAATAACACCAAAAGGGGAACAACACAAACACAGGGACACCAACACGCACAGGAAGTCAGACTTACACAGAGCAAAAGGACTAGATTGAGGCAGTTCGATGAAGAAAGGACTTGACGGAAATATGAAATTAAAGTAAAATATTGTGATTGAGTAATAATAATAATGAATTAAAAATGAAATATATGTATTTCATATAGTCAACATCTTATAACAAATATTATAAATTTATATTCGTTTAAATGATTTAAACATGTTCTAAAAATTTTCTAAAAGTTTTATAATATTTTCAAAATGCTGTATAAAGAACACATTACCCTTTCTATTGAATATTAAAATCTGTTAAAATATTTTAAGTCCATTATGAACTCCAGGACTTTACGAATAACACTGAAACTGACTAATAAATTCCAACACAAATCAAATGAATATTTGTAATTACTTATCTTGTCTAGGATATAATAAATATTTATCTGGCTTATAAATGAGCTTGACTACTCTCCGTTTTTATCTCGATACACATATATGAATATATAGTACATATATATTATATATTAATTTTTGTCGCCGTGCACACAGCACACATTGAGTAAACAGAAGATGAGTCAGTCACTTTATTTGGATAGGATAATGGAGCACACGAGCCGAAAACACAACGGAACAAAGTCGTGCAGGAGTTCGGGGACCTATAAAATAACTGCGCATTGAAGTGTGACGATGAAATGGAGAAGCCTGCCCCGCTCACAACCAACAATAAAAAATTAATATGCCAAAATGTGGAAAATTGTTCGGCGCGAAATTTGCTCTCCTCTCTCCCTTTTCCTGCATTAATTTATGCCCCTGTGCGTATTAGTAGAGATTAGACATGGATCATTAGCTTTGAGTGGGCGTCTCAATGGAAATGGGAAATGTGGTGTGGACTCTGGAGGAGGAGAGTGAGCCAAAAAAAAAGGAAAAAGAAAAGAAAAGAAAGGAAAACACGTGCTGACCGATTTAGGTTAGGGCTGCTGCCCCTCAAAATTATTCTCTTTTTCCGCTGCTGCTGGTATATTGTCCTCGGTGTCACGAAATGTTGTGACAACTTTTGCGTGGCGAAAGAAAACAGCAGAAATGTACACAAAATTGGAACAAAAACTAAACGCGATACTACACACAACAAATCATAACTTTTGGCGTTTTTCGGCCATATTTATTAGGCTTGTCATTTGCTTTTATCTGTATTGTTTTTGTTTTCTCTTCTTTTATTTATTTGTTTTTCTTGTTATTCGTGGTTTTTGCTGTTGTACCAAAAGAAAAAACGGGGGAAAACGCGGCGGTTTCCCAGGCGTTCTGGAAATGTGAAACCAGCGCGCCTCAAAGTTAAACCAAAACTGAGCATTTAAGGACATTTACGATTGATTTTATACCGAAAGCGAGACTCCGAAAACCGAAGCCGAGTGACACAGAAAACACTCGTAGGTCCTGCGAAAGGAGCCGAATTTTATCCCGACTTCCCGAGGACCCGATTCGGAATAAGGAGCTTTCGCTGCATGTCCTGAGCTCTGAATTTTTAATTGTCAGACTCTCGCAAAATCCAGCAGGTTGTTTTTTGTTTGGCGCGCTTTATTAAAATTACATTACTATGATTAGGACACGGCACCATGTGCCTAATTAGCTTATTTCATTATTTCGAAAAGGTTCGAGTTAACAACCCTCGTGGCCTTCAAAATAAACAATTTGGACCTAATTGCCTTTTGAGTTTAGCAATAAGTTTAATGGGTTTAAGGTCCTGAATAGTGTGGCTTTTGAAGTCGTGAATATTAAATAAAATAACTATATTTAAGTAAAAGCTTAAATATATATTGGAGCGTTAAATATATTATATATATATATATACTTTAATATTCTATTTATTTTTTTTAAATTCAATGAACTTAAAGCAGATCAAAGAAAAAAAAAAATTCCGGCCTAAGTTCAAAATCATGTATGCATACATTTATCAATCATTAATTAATTTTTTCCCCTAGCAACAGCTAAAATCTTTTATAATTATCGTTAGGCGGGTTGCCAAAAAAAAAAGAAACAATAGAACGACCTCACACAAATCTAAAAATAGATGGGAACTTCTGTAAGCGACTTTCTCTTCGATGATCTTTTACGGCCAAGCTAAGCGGATTCATTAGAAAACTGCCACTTGGCGCGTTCTTCCATGGAGGTTCCATGGTGTAATGGTTAGCACTCAGGACTCTGAATCCTGCGATCCGAGTTCAAATCTCGGTGGAA
>VNJV01011649.1:3167-24898 GCA_008042635.1 Drosophila nikananu
ACAAAAGCAAAACACCGGTGTCGGGCAACAACAACAACAAGACCCAAAGGTAAGCGAGTCGAGACTACAAACGCAGACAGAGCAGCAGACAAACAGCAAGTTGAATGAATAAACGAGTATGTGTGCACTCGGGGCCCTAGAATAACAACTATGACAACAATTACAAGGAAAGTGCAAAAGAAATCCCAAAATAACTTAAAGCATTTGAAGAGCACACCAATATTGTATCCCACAGATAACATTTGGAAAAAATAACCAGAACTAATTATATCCCTTTTTCCATTTGCGCTTTTTTAAATAGTTATCTCTGTGGGTTTTTAAGGGAACCTTTTTAGAAGTAGTTTGTATTTAAAATTTGTTGTTTTAAATAACAGAACTATGGAAATTAGGAGGAACTACCATTTCCAAATGTCTGTTGAATGTCAAGGCATTTTGTGATTTTTGTAGTAAACTAAGTCAACTAGAAGTGAAACATTGTAAATGTTTTATCTTTCAATACTAAATATTTATAAAATAAAGGTATAATATATTTATAAGACATAAATGGTTACCGAACCCTGGAAAAAAAAAATATTTTGACTCTCTGGAAGAAAATATGAACATTTTTGCAACCAAGACCATAAAACAACTATTATAGATGCTTATTTATTTCTATAAAAATCTTAAGTTATTGTACTAATAATTTTTTATTTTGAGCGCGTCGCATATACAGAAAAAAATATAGAGGATCAGCGCAACTGTGGAGTAATCTTTTATGGTTGTTTTTGCTTTCCGTAAGTTACAAAAATATTTGTATAACAATTAATGCAATACAATTACAATGTGACATTTATGGTAATTTGTTTTTCAATCTGAGGACAACGACGTAGAAATAGAAATAAATTAGACAGCAAATAGGCAGCGGTCAGCGAAAAAAAATAAAGAAAAATAAAAAACAAGCAAATAAACCAAATACGATTAAAATTTTACAAAACGTAATAGAAAAAACAACTACAAAAATGCTGTAACAGCGACGGAATTGAATAAACAAATAGGAGCAACGAGAAAAGCGCGCGATCAACAACAATCTTATAAATAGAATTATAAAACGAGCACGAGACAAAAAGAAGCAACTAGAAAAATAAAACAACATAAGCAAAATAAAATAAAATAAGGAGAAAAATTCAGCAACATTTAGAACATGTATTTAAATACAAATACAAAAAGAAATCAATATAAATACAATAACAAAGCAAACGGGACTATTTTATTTGTTCGAATTTTATTTTTTTATTTTTTTTTGTATAAAAAGTTGATAAGGCATTATATATTTTAGAATTTTAGTTTCACTTTCGAGTATCGTTACTATTTTTATTAATATTTAATAGAATTTTAGTGTCTTGAATAGAGTTCTAGTATTTTTAAATAAAATTCCATTATATTTAATATAGTTATAGTACCTTTAAAAGAGTTTAGCATTTTTAATGCAGTTCTAGTATCTTTAATAGCGTTTTAGTATCTTTAATAGAGTTTTAGTATCTTTCATAGAGTTTAAGTGCATTAAATAAAGTACTATTTTCTCCTCATACCTAACTCCATCTTTGAAATGCGAAAAGTATCTTGGGGGTTGTCCGGTGAACCTATCGATGACAAAGCCAAATCCGTAAAGTACCTCAATGCGTGACTTGGCACGCACGAAAACCCAAAGAAAAGCAAAGATGCGCACGGAAACATAAGCTAACCGCAAGAACGAAGAGAATCAGCAATAAAAGAATGCGAAGAAAAGGGGATAGGGAAGAGAGGGAAGAGTGTGTGCAAAGCCAGGGTTTACAGTTGTTCGATCCCACAAATCAGATTAAAGTGAGAGGGTGATTGGGGTGAACTGAGGTGTAGAGGAACGCCCCTCGTTCGCTTTCCCCTTTGTACGTGGCATGAAAATAGAACCAAAAGATCAGCAAAAGAGGAAAATCAGCAGCAGCAGCAGTGTTGGCGTCAGCTGATCCACAACGTTTACATCGATCACGCTTTTTATGTCACATGAAGAGTCAAAAGCAAAGACAATAAGTAACAAGGGGAAGACCGCCAGAACGCCAGAATGATTGCGCGATGGCATTTTGGCGCAGACACTTTTATGGCACACAAGACAGACACAGAGACGCAGTTAGAGACGGCGAGACCTTAGCTCATCCAATTATATTTATTCAATCTTGACAAGAAGAAGAAAAAATACAATAAAAATCTTGTTTAATGTTCTCAATCTTAAGCTGGAATCTTTCGGAAATATTTGTTTAAATAACTCCTACAATTTTAGCTTAACTTTTCTTTGAGTTGTGTTAAATATTCCCCAGTGCTACCAGGTTACCCTTATAAATATTTTGTTACTTGTAACTAAGTAAGTATCTTTTTGATTTTGCCAAGAAATCGACTTCAGACAGACCCCACATTTAGGTTTAGCTTGGCTTCTGAATTCATAGTTGGGAATTCTAGTGAAATAGCCTGACTTAAGGTACGGTAGTAACATTTCCGTCTCAGAGGCGGTACGTTTCTGATCGTTTGTTTTCTATTATCTTAAAACGATGGTAAGGAACAATTGATCGGAATGCTAAATACTTAATGCTAATGCTTAATTTGTAATGCTAAAATGCTAAATGGGATAGTACTTATACTATCCCTGGTAAGAAAGGCAATTATATTGGGTAAACAAATGTATTTATTATTCAAATATTCGAGGTTGCCCTGTATTTGGGCAGACGATCAGACACCAAGCAAGCCATCAACATCACCATCACTCCGCCAGCACATCAGGCCAGACTAGACCAGATCAGCCCAGCCCAGAATCACATAGAATCACGCCGGCGAAACCAATACTGTGGCTGTGTGTGCGGACGAGGCCATTAGATGATCGGCGCGTCTAAATTTAAATGTCTGTGCGTTTAAGTTGCAAGGCAAAAATAAATCTACATAAAACGTAAACAACACAAAAAGTTTCATCTTGTCTCGCTTTCGCCTCGTTTTGTTGTGCTTCGCTCGCCTGTAATGACAGATCACAAGATCTCTGTAGACGGGTGGGATTTGGGACTGGTAGTAGGATCGGGTTGTTGCCAAGGGGTTGTCTTTTTGCTATCCAAGGGATGTGCTGCTTGTCGTTGTCTGTCTGCTCTCTCACATAAATAAATAAATGTAAAATGAATGGAACCAACTCGTTTATGCGAAAACAAAAAAATTTACATTTTTACAGAGGTAGATTTTATTACAACGTTGTAAAAGGGGATCGGGAAAATATACGCCCAACAAATAGATCGGGGTTAAAACTTATTATTGTCTGACAGCACATCCTTTTGTTAACCAGGATGGGAAACATATCAAATTACATTGTTGTGTTATACAAAATAACCTTTGTTAAAATTAAATATTAAATGTCATGGTCAGAGTCTTTAAAGGTTATAAAATGTATAAAAAAATATTAGAAAAACATACATTTTATATTTTGAAAATCAATCAATAACTTTGCCCTATTATTACACATAAATAAAATCAGAAAAGTATAAGGTTCTACAAACCCAAAGAATTCTCTATTCCAAATGTAGAAAAACTCTACAATTTGGAATATTTTTAAATCTTTCCTTGAAAATGCCTTGTAAGTCCCTTCACCTTTGGCCCGGTTTTGCAACCCCTAACTAAATGACCTCACATTTCGAAAATCCCCCTCATTTATGACCGGGCTCCCCCAAGGACTTTGGTCTTCCCCCCAGCAAGCTGAAGATAATTTCAACTTTTCGTTTATTTTTAAAATACATTCGGTCGAGGAGGCGGGTGGGATGACAAGCAAATGGGAGTGGAAATTAAAAATAGCAAACAGCATTTCTATAAAATAAATAACACGAGACGCACCGAGTGGCGGTTGGATGTGCTCTGCTTCAAAGGTGCGCTCTTTGGTCCCTGCACGTCTGCATTTTCTTAATTTAATTTTCGTGCTGCAGTTCACGATCAATTTCATTCTAATGACTGTAATTAAAAACATTTTTCTATGTTGCAGTGGGGCGAGGGGAGCAAGGAGAGAAGATGCGGCTGGCTAGACAACGGATGGGAAGAAAGTGGGCTGTTTTGACGCCCACTCACGCGCCGTTGGATAGCTACAAAATTAACGCACAGTAGCACCAGATGGTGGGCTAAAAGTTACAAATTCTAATTGCACTTTACTAAATTATAAATATTTATTTAGGACATATTTTTGCATGTTTTTTCGTTATTTTAATTCATTAACTGGAGATGTGTTTCTTTAACTTCAAAATCTATGTGTGCAAATTAGTTTTAATCTTTAATCTTAAACTCAACTAAAACAAAACGTAATACCCTATAATAGGGTTTACTTTTTGTGTTAAATTAATTGTAATCCATTTGAATTTAAATTTCCACCTACCCATGAAGAAGTTAGATTGGTATAAGCGTTGATTTTAGACAGATTATTCCATAAAGATTGCCATAATTTACCTGGAAAGATAAAAAAGAAATTTAAATTTAGTATTTACACTCATAAAAATGTATATTTATATTTTCGCCCTAACAATACTTATATACAAAACCCTTTTAATCAATTAAAGGTTAAATAATCTTATATTTAAAAAGATCTTGATTATATTTCTCATCGTTAACAACATTTTTTTTAATTAATTATTTTGAATTAAGAAAAAATTAGTTCAGGGATGTTAAAATCAGTTGGGAATTATATAAGCACAGGTGCTAGATTTATTGCTGCCAATTCTCAGGGCAATTAGCATTTGTTTTACGAAAAATAGACCAGCAGCAGAAGTGCAATTCGCATGTTCATAGTGTTTCGTTTTTAATAATACCTTTAATAAACGTCACATATCCGGTCACAAACATTTTCACCAATTCAAACATTCTCTTGCTGACATATAAATTGCTAAAAGCAATAATAATAGTGCGAACAACAACGACAACGACGTCAGCAATGAGACAATGAGGCAGAGCCCGAGCTAAGCTATGTATATGTGCCCCGTGTCTCGTGGATCGTCATCACGATTGGCATGTCGTCTCGACCTCTCCTCCTCTACCGCCGCTCACCTGGCTCAACCCACCCAAGCCCCTGCCGAATTTCGTCAGATGAAAAAGCCCAAAGCGAAAATTATTCTATTGGTTTAAATATAGAAGCGAGACGTCCTCGTCTCCACGATGGCGTCGCGTCATCTGTTGTGCATTTCAATTTGTAATTGTAATTGCATTTTATATGCACACGATGCCAGTGTGAGTGTGAGTGCGCAGACTCAATGACGTTAGTCTAAGAATGTGTATTTTTATAAATTTGTGTTTATTTTTGGTCATAGGGTCATTTGTGCCACGTTTTCTTTTCGGTTGAAAGGCTTTAAGGCCGACAAGTAAGGGAACTAAGAGCTAGCTAAGAACTAGTAGGTCATATCGAAGATAATGTATAAAACAACATTCCAAACATGCCGGTCCGGTCCATTAGACTACACTGCACACAGGCGTCTTGGCCATCATCATCATCATTACCGTATTCTAAAGCCTTTGATGGCCCTGGTAATCCCCGTCACATCATCATCACCGCCATGGCTACTACTATTATCGGCGTCGTCGCCGTATCCCGGATGCGTAAAAATGCAAAATGCTGCAATGTCAAATGGAGAAACTGGCACAATGACTCAAAGCTCGCTGCAGATTGGGGGCTATAAAAAGCGGCCAACTGAGAGCAACTATAACTTTCCACATGCCAATACCCACACACACACTTGTGTGCTATAAAATCACAGTCATTATGCATAGTATGCGAGTGCCTGATATTTATTTTCAGTGAGAGACGACGACGGCTCAGAGACATTTAGCTGAAAATGCAATAAACAACATTCCAATCTGAACTTAACTCCCAGCACACACTAACCCCTCCGCCACACTTAACCCCTTTTGGCCTGAAGAGAGGGAAACAAAACAAGAAAGAAAGCCATAGTTGAGAATCTTGACTGTGGGATGCCGAGTACTTAACCATATACATTATAATGATTCATTTTTTACATGTTTATAAGTAATATATCATCATGAGATTTAATCTCATAGGTTAATAACTACAAAAACCCTAGCAAATTTCAGATAATGGTTAAATTTGGTAGTACTTTCCCTTGAATTTATTTAAATCTAGTTATTCTCACGAAGAATCATACTAGGCTGTTGATAATGTTAAAATATGTTTATTTATGTAGTATCAAACCAGTTTGTTCACCTGTTATATGTACACAACAACCAATCGCATATACCCTGATAATCTACTAGTAAAGGGTATACTTAAACAGCAACTTACTAGTAGTAAAAAGTGTCAGGTCATTATGCGCATGTGTTGGCCATTATAGTAAGGGCTACAAAGTGCTATCCATTGCAATGCTACTTTATGGGTTAGTTAAAAAAAAGAACGGAAATACTTTTAGAAAAGAACACATTTTTGTAAAGGTAAAGAATGGTAAATAAAAATATTGACTGGGAAAAGAACTACTAAATAAATTAATTTAATTACAACAATAAATAAATAAGATGAATTCTAGTTTATAATTCCTTTAGTTGAATAAATATGATCAACTGAGGTGCCATCGTAGCCTCATAGACATTTTCCAAAAAAGGAACCTTGTATCTTATAAATGAGCTTTCAAATGATGTCCATGGTTTTATAAAATAATTCAAAAGCTTAAAACATTTTGAATTATTTAATCATTGTGATTTTCATAATATAACTTTTAATTATTACGGTCCCTGATTTAATGACTTTAAGATTTGATTCATACAATTTTAAGTAACCCAAAATGAACAGCATCTTGAGATAATAAAAATTATTAAATATTAAAAATACAAGAATAAGAATTTACATGCTAAAAGTAAAAGTAATATGCTACTCTTAACTTGCATTTCTTTTATTAAATTTATATTGTAGTGTCACGGTTAAAAGGATCTATCCAAGAGGGTATTAAAATCCTCGATTGAGTTATAACCTTCCTGTCCGCCTTATGGAACCTCCTCCCACACCCACTGGTAACCAACTCAGCCTTCGAATGACATTGACAATGTCAATAGCAAGATCGTTTTTCTCTCCGTTTCCTCCACAAAACACAAAGTCTTGTGTATACCGAGAACGACTTGGGGAATATATGCGCATATGTTAAGACCTTCAAGAGGTAGACAGGCGGCGATCTTGTTGCATACGCTTAACGGTTTTCTGGCTTTACCTGGTGGCGTCCCTGCCATCGCTGCCTCCTGTACTCCAAGTGATTAATGGGCCCAAACGGACAACAGACCTTGCCATGTACGGGTTACTTTTACGTTAAATACACTGAGACTAAAAACATTAAACAAAATTCTATATTGAAATATATTAAATTTTATTTTGAGCTTTCATAATTCTGTAAATTTATAAAATCTATTCAAAGCCTAAAAGTTACTCCTAAAAACATAAAAACAAAAATTATTTTAATATCAAATACCTTAAATTTTTAGGATTATGAACATGTGTTGTACACTTTTTCCCCAGTACAAAACGGGGTGAATTGTGTGAAGGGTAAAACCCCGGAACTTTTGTCGACTTTTATGAGCAATTAAAAAACTATTACGGTGACGCCAAATGGCAAGCTGCATTGTTTGCTGTCGAGTTTTATGTGCAACGATGACGTTTTTATGGGCGCCACACGAGTGTGGGTCGAGGTCTTTTGGCTTCCTCTCTCTCTCCCTCTCTCTAACCCTCTCTACCTGCCTCTATCTGCGTAAATGTATGTCTCCATCTGTTTCTCTGCCTCCAGTCGCTGCGCATGCGCCCGCGTCTCTCTTTCGCTCCTGTGTCCCCAATTGTGGAATGCGGAACTGTTTTATACCCCATATATCTTTGCTTTTTTATTTTCTGTGGGTTTCCTTCATTTTTTCGGTGCATAACTCAAAATGCACCCTAATGACACACATAAAGTCGGACTTTGGTGCCGACTCTATACCGCCTTTGTCTGGGGCTCCTTGAGAATTAATTGATGGCCATTAAACTTGGTTTTGTACTGAAAGAGAGTTGTGGGCATGCAAAAGGCGGCAGCAAATTGAAAGGGGTTGCTCGGTTCCTGGCGATTATTCATATGGAAAAGTAAATAAAATAAATGACAGAAGGAGTACGCTTATTTATGACATTATTGGTAATTTATCGCTGTTTACTTTATACGAGGCACTATGGTGATATGGCTTTTTATTGATTGTCTGAGGACAAAAGGATATTAGAAATTAAGCTGACAACCAATAAGAAGTAATTTAAATTTCTTTAATGGATTATAAAACCTGTATGTGCAGTTTGTGCCTGTTTTAGCTCACAAAGCCTATTTACATTCCTTCATGACTTTTTAAACTACTTATTATTATTGGTCTCCAAGATTGACTTAAGATGCGAAAGCTGTTTAATGATCTTCTATGCAACAAGTAAATTTTTAATTAATAACAAACAGAACAACAGAATTCATAATAAATTTAAGAAAAAATGCCATGCAAATTTAATTTTTAATTGCAAAGCTTTTCTATGATCTTCTTTTCATCATTACTAAGCTACCAAAAAAGTAATTAAAAACAACAACAATTACCTTCCATTATGCCGCATCCTTAAAACTGATCGTTAGCATACAAATGACTTCTTTAATAAATTTAAGAAAACATTCCATGCGAATCGAGTTAATTCTAGAAGCAAACCGCTCACATTCCGCGACCATTTGCTTTCTCTCTCACTCGACGATCAAGTCTGCATACTCAGCTTTTAAGCTATCTCTTTCTGTCTCAGCTCTCTTTCTCTGTCTGTCTGCCTGTCTCTTTAGCAATTCGAACTCTGGACTTCGACTCATTCACGCGCCGTTCACATAACTCGAAACGTGATTTTTACATGGCGAGTCTCTCTGCGGATGAGATGATGCCACGATTAATGCTTCTTATGCGGCTGCTGCTGCTTCCTCCTCCTCTTCTTCCTCTTTTCCCTTCCATCTTCGTTGTCTTCTTCATCTCCGGCATTCTTGACAACAAGAAAAAAGCGAGCAGGAGGAGGAGGAGAGTAGCAGCTACAGACATTGGAATGTGGCAGCGCCACTTTACACCCTTCGCATTTCGATTGTCGTCTGCGGCTGCAGCTGTTGCTACTAGTTTATTGGATACAACAACTGCGAAGACTGGGGAGAAGTGCAGAAAAGAGAGAGAGAGAGAGAAAAGTCGGGGGCAGGGAAAGCATCTCCAGGAGGGAGGAAGTAAAAACGGTACCGGCATGCAACTGTCTACGGAATACAGTTGAGTTCCAATGGAATTTACAAGAAAAACATTCAATTTTCATTCAGAAATACTACCGTCTTGGATACCCCAAAGCCGATTTGTTTTAAATTAATAAAACATTTCGATTTATAAGTCCCATAAATATTTTTATTATCTTAAGAACACCCTTAAAAAGGTACTACTAAAAATACAAAAATAGCACCTTTTTAGAATACCTCTAAAGCTGACATATTCTAAAATAATATAAATTTGGGGATTCATATATGTGTATGTATAAATTCCAAAGATTTTGTAACAAAGATTGTAATAAGTTAAAAGTTATTCAAGACTTAAACGTTGTTTGTGAATAATTTGTAAAGAAAGGTCCCACTAAACATTCCAAAAAGACTACCGTCTTAGGGCAGCTGTACAGCTATAGATATGGGTTTATAAATATTAATTCCAAAGATTTGATTATAAAGAAAAGTAAAAAGTTTAATGTCTATATAGATTAACTTTAAAGTAAAATCCTAACACTTTGGTCCTGAGTCATCTTCGAAGAACGGTCCTGGTAGTACTAGACTCAGCCCTTTGAAAAAATTATTCGATAAAAAAATTTTATAATTATATTTTTATTATCGAAAGAAGGTTAAAGAACATATATTTTTTATTAATATACTTTAATTTAAAACCTATTAATTCATTCGAAATTAATTTTTATTTTATGTCTGTGTGATGCAAGACCTTAGAAATTAATACTTAAATCATGTATTATTTATTTTTATGCATTTTTTACGGCCCCATGTTAATGTCGACATTTTTTCCCTAGGCTCTCCCTGTTCAGTTTTAGTTTTGGTTACATCATCGCTCCACAGCAGCAGTCGTCAGCTATCAATCACACGCACAAAACGGAAATAACTATAGAAATAAGGCGGGAAGGCGACAGAGAGAAAGAGATGGAACGAGGGAGAGAGAGGGACAGCGAGAGGAAATGCAGCGGAAGTGCGTCTAATTGAGCATCTGACAGAATCTGAGCGTCTGTGGGGAAATGAGTATGAGGCAAGAGGCACGCCCCAAAAACCAAGATGCGGCCGAGACACCGAGACGCCCCCACATCGTGTCTTTCCCCAACTTCTGGAACAAAGTTTTCTCCGTCTGCTATCTCAATCAACGTCTGAGTGACTGACTGACTCGCTGAATACACGAGTTGGATGACTGACAGGCAACACGTGCTCTCAACGCAACCAGTTGGCCATTAAGGCAAAAAAAAAACGGCAACAAGACATTAAACTTTTTTTTTATACGAGGAGGAGATGCTGGTGCCCTCCTAAAAGCATTAAAAAACTCTTTTCCTGAAAGGATAGCCTGGGAAAACATCAGTTGCCACACATAATTTCGGCTTAAATGTGGGAAGAGTCGATCCTTTAGTCTTAAACAGCTGCTAATAAACTGGCTACTAAAAGAAGGGAGTTTTAGTTTAAACTTATAAACACTTGCACGAGAAGGAAATAAAATTATTGAAAAAAATTTAGGCATTATTAAAATTTACAAAATAAAATCTTTGGTTTCTTTTTTATATTTAAAACAATCTTAGTTGCTTTTATTTCTTAACAAATACAAGAAAAGCCTTTTTACTTTCATGAGTTCCCTGAAATATGAGTTATAAACTTAAGGACCACATTTTAATAATAAAATATACTCCACTTATTTTAAAAAATCCAATTTTAACTAATTTTATTGGCCCCTAAAATAATTTGTAAGTATACAAATACATATTTCCATTCCATTTGGCACAAAATGAGTTCATTAGAGGTTGTTGTTTTTTTTCTGATGAATTCCCATGAATGGAAGCCACTTATGGGCTTTATCAGTGACTGGGGCAGCAGATCTTTCGGCTAGGCTGCCTTTCCAATTGAAACTATTTCCGGCCAGACTCGATTCGACGGCAACAACAACAACTACATATAAAAGAGGCAAATACAATGACAGCAACTTGCCAAGATGCAGAAAGGGGAAATACATTAGAGCAATACAACAACACATACATACAATGTTGGTGCAATTGCAATAACATACCGCATGCCACATGGTGGCATTCCGCAACCCCTTCATCTCTTCAAGTCGTCAACCGTCCCGACAGTTGTCTCAAGAGCAGTTGTGTGTACGTTCTATAAAACTGTGAAAATGCCCAGACGGTGAGTGTGCAATTGAGCGACTGCTTCCACCACCACTTCCATTTCTGCCACCTTTTTGACGTCTGGTCTGGATTCCAAATGACGAGGACCTGAACTTATTTTTGAAATTAAAGAACAAAAATCACCTAAAATACACAAGTACGAATTCGGTGTCTAAGAGACCGTTTCTGCTTTTCTGCTAATCTGCTTTTTGGCTTGTCATCTCACTATTAACTTTATGTGATACAGCTAAAAAGTCGAGTCTTTAATTATTATATGTAACCAACCAACTAGACCTTAATAATAATAAAACAATATTTTAAAAATTACTCAGTCCATTTAAAAGTTCAAGTCTTCATAAAAGCACTAACTACTAAAGATGCTTTTTGAAAAAGCAGAAACCACTGGAAAAAGTGAACTATTATGTATTATGTCATTCAATCTTAAAGAAAAGTTATTTATTTTAGGGTTTTAATAACTTTAATTCTAGGGTATTTACAGAATCAAGGAGCTTACTTCAACTATTTTATTTCCTTGGTTTTGCCCCCCTTTAGCAGCTGGAACTGCCGCCTGCTGCTAAGTTATTATTATTGCAGTTGTTGTTGCGACAGACGCGCCATTTGTTACACATTATTTAGGATCAGCCGCCATTTAACGCTACCTCCTCTACAAACCTCCCCATTTTTCTCACCATTTTCCCCCCTCTTTGGTCGGTTCTCGGACTCCATTCGGAATTTCACTCGATATTTATTGTTGGCGAGAACTGGGCCATGCGGAAATAAATACCAAAGTAAAATCTATGGGAGCTAGGGATGATGATATATCCGGAATTGGAAAAACTACAACCTCATGGCTCAACCCCACATGTTATATAGATTTGTTTTTTGGGGTCAGACACAGTCGCCGTGCTTAGTTGTCATTGACACCCAAATCAGCATACATTTTCATAGGAAAAATTCCAAAACGTTTACGACTTCTTCAGCCTCTGTGGAATGTGTCACAAATTAAGAACAGGAGATAGATGGAGACAAAGTACTATGGAACATACATATAAAATTACCAAAACTAAAACAAACTTTCTTATGAATTCTGAAATATATCGGAACGAAATTTTTAAGTTAAACAATTACCTCATTATCTCGGTTTTCTTCATTGTTATTAACACGTTCGTTAAGGTATTATTTTTCTACTCTGCTACCGTTGCACTTTCATTTCCGATTTTTAAATTCGAAGTACTCAAATTTTGGGGCAAATCGAATTGAAGAGAGATGGGAAAATATTGTGGAAGAGACAAGCTCATGAAATGCACTTGGATAATTTGTACACAACTTTATTCCCGATCTCTCTCTCTCTCTGGTTTGGTTCGGTTTTTTCTTTTTCTTTCTGACTAGCAATTTGATTTATTTAGGTTATCATTTTTCTTGATTTCCTCGTTGTAGTTGTAGCTGCTGTTGCTCTCTTGATCTTTTGTTGGCAAGTATTTGTGGTTGTGGTTGTGGTTGTGGCTGTGCCTGTTGTCACATAGCATTCCTCACTTTTTCTCACATTTTTCACATGATTTTTACTTTCACACCTTGGCGCGGCAGCACTCGATGATCATTTCACGTGATCTCAATGATGCATTTTGTCGTCGGCGACCTGAAATGGGAGCAATAGAGAAAGGCAATGAGAAAGGAATTCATTCCATGTATTGGGGAATGTCTGGATCTAAATTGAATTGTTTACTGAGATGAATAACGTATTACTACCATAAAAGAATTTATTTGTATAATTTTCATATAGTACAGTCGGACTTCTTTACCGCGAACCTTAACCACTTGAAATCTTTAAACTATCTTTATTTGAAAATATAAAACATTCTGAAATAGACCGAACAGCACCAAAATTAATCGATGCTGTAATTCCCAAGTCTGAATTCTGCGACATTAAAGTGCTGTAAACTGTTATTTTTTACAGCAAAAGGAGGTTATATAATTTTGTATAATTGTTTGAAGTATTAAAGTATTGTATTAAAAGTATTTTTGTTTAATCTAATACATATACAAATTAATAGACAATTTTTTTAATTCCATTTAAAATGTAAGCCTCTTTTTTGTTGCAACCCATTAGCAGCTAACTCCAACACAACCATTATCCAATTAACAAATTCCACAAAATCACTTAAAAGCCAGAGCAGAAATGGCATTCGTGCATCCACCTGAAAAGCTATAAGCTCGACTTTTACGTTTCTTGCAGTATGGTTTTCCATTAGGCCCCACCCAGACAAAAAAGACTACAATCACACGTTGAACTTTTGCGCCAATTAATAAAACAACGGCACAACATAAAAACTGCCCAGAAAAGCAAAAATAAAAATAAATAATTTTATTATTTATATATATGTATATATATATAAAAAGCACAAAAAATGTTCAACTTTTTAGAACATCAAAAGAAAAACGTTGTTTTGGCACTCTCTGGGACCACGCCTTTTCCTCAGCAACTACAGTATCTCTGTACATATACAAAATAAAAAGAATAAAGATTAACATTATCCGAGAAGGAAAAAAGAACAGCGGCAAAGTCTGCCCTAATGACATTTGTATTACCTTTCTTGAAAAACAATAAATATTTAAATGTACTTAGGGAACTAGTATCCTGTATTGTTTGGTACACAAATATTACTCGAATAATTTTTAACTAACTATATTTCTTGTGGAAATATTATTTAAGTTTAAGTGTAATTTGTATTTTTATTTTTCCACATTCTCTGTTTACCTAATATTTAAAAGAATTTGTTAAGATTGTTAGGTCAGATATTCCATGTACAATTAAATTATTTTATAAAATATGTACAATATAGGATTAACCATGCACCTTAAATCTTTTCTACCAATTATGTGTGAACATACTTGTTGTTGTACTTTTTTGATATCTTTGACATAATATAACTTTTGCCAATATCTTAAACTTTAATAATTTGCAGAAGCGTACAAATAGATCCCTCTTCAAACTGAATATAATGGGTAAAAAAACTGTCTGCCCGGCACAACAACATCTCCAAAAACAACGCGGCAGGAAAAACAAGCGCAGTTCAAGCATCAAAAAGCTGCCGTCACGCCCCTCTTGAGTGCACTAACCGCCCACCGCCCCGCCTCCTTTCCCATCTCCTTTCCAGCCCCCCTACACCTCACACATTTATTTCAAAAAACGAGGCCAGACAGACAGCGTCTCTCTCGCTCTGCTGCTCTTGTTACAGCTCTTTTCCACTCCCGTAAGTCACGTGGGGTGTTGTGTGCGGCACGCGAAATGCTAGGAAAATATAAAGGAGGGGGAAAAGCGCTGAACTAAAGCGAAAATAAATAAATAAATTAGTTGGTTGTATGTACATATGTATGTATTTTAGTATTGTGCATTTTAATTGTAAGCAGTGAATAATGGGTTTAAATGCGCATCAAATTGAAAAACAAATTAAAGAAAATATAATTTAAATCTAATCTTAGGCAAGGTAAATTTATTTAAATTTAAAAATTTACCTACACGCGATTTTAATTCAAAATAGTACGATTATTAGCTTTCCAATTTAAATGTTAGCTTTTAGCCAAAAATTTATTTTGGTCAAGACAACAAATCACAAACACACACACACGATCGCAAACACTGCCAAATAAGAGGCGCGTCGCGGCCTTAAAAAAAATTTGCTGCAGCAGCAAACGACAGAGAGAGGACTTGAGAGAACGCTTGCACACCGAAGAGAGATAAAACAAAATCGAAACGAACAAAAAATGCCAAGCGTACAAGAAGCGCAACAGAGACGTCGACAGCGACGCCGGCAGAAGCCGCAGCGGCGGCGAGCCGGCAACCCTCGAAATGACGTTGACCCCGAAAAATGACGCGAAGCGCAATTTGTGAAAACGAATGCGAATGGGAACGAAAACAAACTGAAATCTAATAACGGCCGCCGGGAGTGGGAGCGAGAAGCGAACAGTGTCGGCGTCTGCAAGCGAAGCTCTCTCCCTCCCACTTCTCTCTCGATTTGTTGTCTTGCGGATAGACGTGCTAAAGCGCAGTGCGTATAAAAACATACAGGACGAAAAGTCAAATAACAACAACATAGAGTAGAAGCGCAGTTAGGCGGCGGCCAGACAGAAAGAGATGGAAAATGGCAGACAGTGAGTAAAAAGCGCGTGGAAACGGAGCAGAGAACCGAGAGAGCGTAAACAGAGCGCATGCCTGCGATAACAAACAGGAGGAAGAGAGTAGGAAGGAAGGAGCGAAAGATCCAGAGAAGATGAAATGTGTTTATGCGGGGCGAACAAATTTTCAGCATTTAAGTAATAAATTTCTGTTAGCCAGGCCTAATTAAAAAATAACCATTTTGCATAGCATAAAATCAATGTGTGCGTGTGGCCTTTTGTCTCTTTCCACTGCAATCTCAACAAAAACAAAACCAGACAACGGAAAGGAGAAACTTTTACCCCGCTCGTGCATAAATAACAGAAATTTGTTCTCACAGGCGGAGGCCTCCAAATGTACACATGTACATACATATTATATATTTGTATATAAATTTATGTACATATATGTATGTATGTTTTTTTTTTGCACTTCTACGAAGCGCCAGCAGAAAAACAACAACAAAATGCAGTTGCTTATGAATGGAAAAGCAGGCGCACCACTGTCTCGCTCTTCTCCACAAGCATTCGTCTGCCAGTGTGTGTGTATGAGTGAGGGAGAGAGTTTTGCATGTGTATTCCTGGAGAGCGAGGAGTGCAGAAAACGTTGTCGGTGTCGTTGGCCTTCTTGTCTGGTGTTTTCTTGCTTCTCTTCCTTATTGTTGTTGCGCCGCAATGTGGTACAGTGACTACCAAAAAGTACTAGCAGCGCACACCGCTCGTAAAAACAGGGCTCAAAGGGGAAGAGGAAGCAACGGAAGCAGCGATGCCGCCTAAATGGGCTGCAATAAAAAATTACATATGCGGTAGTAAAGTTGTAAAACTACGATTGTACGTCAGTAGTTCCAGTTGTAGTTTTGTATCGAGTACGTAGTGGTTGTAATATAGTATTTTACAGCTCTAATAACTTGGTCCCTGTACAACACAAGAGTAAATTTAAGACACTTTATATTTCCTCCTTATAATAAGCTATTAAAATCAAATTACTATTATTATTATTATTTTCAAAACGAAAATTATTAAAATTATAAGTCATTCCATCGATGACAATTGTTTTTATACATACAACTTATACTTATACAACTATAAGGAAAGCAAGCAATATAATACAGATATTTTCCGACCATAACCAACGATATTTAACATTTTTAATATTCAAGTTATATTTTCTTTAAAACCTGCCATTATTTCTGTTAATTTCCCATAATTAGATTTCAATTAACAGTATAATTAAATAGGAGATCGATTTTTCAGTAATACTGTAAATATACCTAATGATTAAATATTTTTGTAAATAGATCATTTTATGGGTAACACATTGCCGCTAATGAGAAAGAAAGGGGTTATTTAGGGTTGGAAAAGGAAAACGTACATCAAATGGCGCCGCCTAATTAAAAAACCATTAAAATTTAAAGCTACCGCCCATGCAAGGGGGCTAATAAATACATAAATTTTGCAGCAACGGCATCAGTTTACAAAAAAAAAAAACTTTTAAATTAATTACCTCACGAAACAAATAAGAAAACAGCGGCAGTAGCAAAGATAAAAAAGCCAGAAAAAAGGTAATAAAATGCAGTCAAAGCACATTGGGTCGAGTTTCTGTAAAATCAAGGTAAAAGTACAATTAGGTACAAAACCATATACAAAATGAATAATTAATTAAAATATAAAATGAAATTTCAGTGAAATGTTTAATTTGTGAAATTAAAAAATAAAAAAATAAGCAAATACAAATTTTTCCTAAATAATATATTTTACAATTGATTCTGACCAAAAGCCATAAAAAAACAAAGAAACGTATTTATTTCCAAAGCTAATGTCAATCTTTTATCATTCTAAAGCTGTACGAAACTGGTTCGGAAACTAATTATAGACATTTTTAGAGCCAATTAGAAGTAGTCTAAATTAGAGGCAAAAAAAAAAACTGACGGTCTCAAACACAATAATCAAACTGGAGTAATTTGGTTAGGGCTGCCTTTTAGGAATATATTTCTGCGCATTGTGAAGACTGCAAAAGCAGGGGATTTTTTTTTTTTGCTTTACCAATCCTTATGTCCAGTTCCCAACATTCAATGGCCAATGTGCAGCGTCAGCTTGGTAGGCGGACGAAAAAAAGCGGAACATCATGGAATTGTGTCTAAAAATAAACTTGTGCAACAATGTTGCAAAAGCAAACATCAGCAGACAGCGAGTGACACAAAGTGGATGCAGCAGGGACAGGCGAAGGGGGAGTTCCAGACACGAGTGGAGCTCTCTTGGCCAGACGACGGCCTTTCTTCTGGTCGTCCGTCCGTCCAAGCGGCCCTAGCTCCTCAACCCCCCCTCTCCTGTTGGCCATTTCGCTCTCGATCTGTTTGTCTGCCGAGTGCCGTCGTCTCATTGTTTGTGGAACGGCTGAGAGGGGGGGCAAGGGCCCTGCAGGAGCGACAATAGTTATAAGGAGCAGCGCCGCAACAGCAGTTATAAAACCAAAGATTTAATACCCTTCAATATATTGTTTCAAAACTAAGCTGAAGACTGTTATAAATTGGTTAAATGGTTCTTAAAGTTTGAAAATGCTATCCTTGAATCATATATCATATACTAAAATCAGTTACTTATTTACATTTGCCCAAATAAAGAATTATTATTAATAACATTAAACATTAGTACTATTTCTTTAAGGATGTTTAACAAATTAAAGCCAGTTTTTGACTGATTCTCCAAAACCTTAACCTCAATTTCTCGATTGATTTGTTTTCGTTAAAAAGGTTTTTATTATTTTTATCAAACTAAATATGAAAGATAAAACTAAATAATGCCGTAAACTACATAAAATTGGATGCAAGATTGGAATATAAATACAAACATATATATGTATGTACATACATATGTATATTTTAGAATTTATATAAGTATGTATATTATAATCAAAAATTTATTACTGAAGACTTAATAAAATGGGGATGGATGAACTATTTTTGTAGCAATGGTTTTCTTCAATTCTAATTTTATTAATAAAATCGTATAGCTAAAATTCGAAGGTGATTTTTACTATATTTTTGGCGGAATTGACTTTTAAATGTTGCAAATTCCCTGTGCTTTTAATGGGGCCCTCTATGAAGGGTACAGGTAAGACAAAGAATGGTATATGGAGTGGCGCGTTGGGCGCGTTAAGCACGCGAAAAGAGACTTGAGTGGCATACATAGTATGTATAAACATACATATGAACATGTATGTATATATGAGAAGGAGGACACGGATGAGCGGATAAAGAAAAGGTAACCCAGAAGGTGAAGGAGAAGTGAGTGGTTAACCAGTGGCCACAAAAGAAGCGCGCGAAAGCGCCAAGAAGAGGAATGGTCAGTGAAGAGCGGTGCCCGTCCACTAATCGCTAAATTTACGAGTACAGTTAAAATAAAATCATAAAAATGTCTTCTTCATCGCCTAACTTGTTATTGTTGTTGTTTTTTTATGGCTTGCTTTGCTCTTGTTGAGGCAGGCAAATAACAAAAGAGAAACAGAGAGAAAGAGAAAGAGGTAGTGAGTTGGGTTTCAAATTCAGTTTACAATTTACATGATGAAGTTCAAGACAATGTTTTGACCTGGAATTTCCACGAAAACACTTGGGAACAACTTCCCGCGCGCAAATACACTTCATTTTGAGAAACGGACAGGACGACAGCAGCAGCAAATACAACAACAAACACAGACCAAGGCTAAAAGAAAAACCAGAAGAAGTATCTTGAATCCCGAGTTTATAGTGTAAAATTTAATGAGCAACACTGCTCAACGAACGAACGCCAAGAAGAAGATTATCATTAGCGAAAAAGGTTTTATTTCAGGTTTATCATTCGTGTTCCCTCACTCACTTTTCCACTTCAATGGAAATGAGAAAAACAACAACGACAACAACCATAAATAAAGGTGACAACGTGTGAGGTTAAACCGCAGTGACGGGCAATATGTACCTAGCTGCTGAGCAGCAAAAGTATTTCATGAATAAAGATTTAAATATAAATCCTGATAATCCTTTGATCCGAAACAGTCCCAAAGCCAATATAAAATTTGACTCATTTTAATATTTAATATTTTAAAGATCTCGCGGATTGGTTAATGGTTGTAAAACTTCAGTCATTAAAATGTATCTGTTCGGTTTAATACTTTAACTAGAGCTAAAAATTAAAATGGATTTATATATGTACGTATGTGTTTTATGTATATCTATTTTCTCTATAGTTATATTATGTGTATAACCTTATGTTAGAAACCTTGATAGGATACATATTTTTGCCCATTATTGTGCTCGTGTCGCAATCTTCAGATCAACGATCATGAAATACAAACAATATAACGGGGCAGCCGAAGGTCATTCACGGACGAAAGAACGCACCAAAGAAAGAGGCAGCGAATAACTCGCAACATTGTCGACGTCCCGGCGATTAGAAAAGAAAGCTACAAAAAATATGATTCAAAAAAGAAACAACAACAAGAATAGAATAAGCATTGGCATTGACATTAACAATTCGAATTCAATAAATCAAAAAAATTGTTATAAAAAACAAAACATTAAACAAATAAATAACTAAGGAACTAGTTTATTAAACTAAATTTCAGAAACCTCTGCAGTTGTAGTGCAGAAAGAAAATGCAGAACATTTTTTATGTTGTGTGAATGCAGTTAAAAACGTGACAGAACACTGCATTGATGAGCAGCCAGCGAGTGGAGAGAGTGCAAAACACTTTAACTTAGCTTTTGGCGATCTTCGTGCGCCAAACTGTGTGAGAAATTAAGCGGCCCTTGGTGCTCTGTGTGGTCAGCACTGCATTAGAACAGCTTCGGGCTCTACGAAAAGTGAGCGGGCTTTTGGTTTATCTCGTAATGTTTTTGGAAATGACTATAAATACTATAAAGAGGCAGCGAAAAAAGCGCAGCCGACCGCCCACCATGTTCCAAGCGCCACACACAAATACAAAGCCAGACACACTAACACATGGGCCGCATCACATCACCATAAAAAGACAAACAGCAGCACGCACTTTATCAAAAACAAAATAGAATTGCTCTCTATTATTCTCTCTCTCGCGCGTCCCCTTTCTCCCTCATGCCCGTAGCGCGTGGGTGTTGGAAAGAGATAGCATTTATAGAAATGCAACCACGTGTGTTGTTTATTACACCAATACGCTCACACAAACTGCCAACGGAAAATAATAAACGAATGTCAATACGAAAACGGAATCTTTAAAAACAAGAAAAACAAATAACTGCGCAAAGCGAAATGCTGAAAAACCAAAAACATTAGGCAGCGCGAGCAAGACGCAGATAGGAGAGAGGAATGAGCGAATATTAAAATTGTCAAAGAGAATGGGCAATAATAATTTTATTTTGTTTATGATAGAGTTAAAGATTTTGTAATGGAACTGCGTAAAAAGGGAATGAAAAATCTTAAAATTAAAACAATAATTTTTCACGAGCTGGAAAATAAAACAAAAAGAAATATTTCACAAGTTGAATGCACATTAATCTCAGCCCATTAATGTTGTTTATATATTTCTTTATATTATTATTTTTTTTTTTGTTAGTACCTGGAAAATGGGTTTCGTCCGGTTTCTTTCTAGTTTAAATAAGTATTTGTGGGATTTTAGTATTTATCTCCCACACAAAAATAAAACGCGATCGTAAAAGATAAATCATAAAGAAAACATTAGTGTCAAAATGAATTAAATTAAAACAACAAAACGTTGGGAATAATAAATCCCTAGTATTAATATTACTTTTGTTATTTCAAAAAAACTTTTATTTTTTAATACATTTCTGGCTTTAAGAAGTTTTTCTTTATAATACATTATTATCCCTCAGATTAAATTATAAAATATGTATTTACTATTTATGTCATATGGTTTATATAACATTTTCTGCTCAAGAGTCTTGATAGGCTGCTAAATCCTTAGTCACCATCCGGAAAGATTGCCCATAATCTGGAATCAAAACATCAAAACAAACAACTTGCCATTGGCCAATTGTTGATTCATGTGGGTGTGTACATATAATATGGTTGAGAGTGTGTCGCCAAGTAAAATACCAAATAAACACTTCACTTCCAAGAGAAGCGATCACAAGATCCCCCGTATCCATCCCGTAATATAAACACCACGTCATCGCCTGTCTACCACC